>JAGJRO010000719.1:0-87944 GCA_022832285.1 Lepidurus apus apus | reverse complement strand
ATCTAAAACAGAAAGGCGAACCTGACAATCTTCCATCAAAGTGCGGGTTTGTAGCGACTTTCAAACCAGGGTGAGGCATAAGAAAGCAAGAAATAGCAGAGAAGCATGAGCGAATATGTTTCCTGAGCATTCTCAGTCCCTCGTGTTTTTTTTCAGTAACAGTTAATCTGCGATTCAAGATCTTTTCACCACCTTCGAGACCATATGGGGCTTCGTAAGGGAAACTCCAATCGCGGATCAAAAACATTAGCTTTTGGAAAGGTTTATCGCCTGTATCTTCCAAAGCTAACCGTCCATACTCGGTAAACAACTGAGAAAATTTATTTAATAGTGTAATAGTGTTAATAGATTAATAGTGTTCTAAGACACACTATAACAACAATGCCAGTACTTGTAAATGCTGTAAATCGTCCTCCTGGATGTTCCCTGACAAGTTATATATCTGGACGCTAGAAGTCATGGTGCTCAAGGCGAAGATAGTGGCGCAGTCTTTTACCGTACTTTCGCTATCGAAAGCTCCTTGGGTGTCCAATAGCAGTACGTTGACTTCGCCATGAGGGGTAGAAACAGGGAAGACTTGGGACCATGCTTGAATTCCGGTTGTTTCTCTCTCACAGCCACCTCGCCAGGAAAATCCTTGCAACGGACGATCTTCAGGTCCTAACCAATCAGGCGAGTTCTGTAAAGATAATAAACCTATGTAAGTATGTGCTGTCATTTGAATTTTAGGTCAGTAAAAGAATAGACTAACTTTGCTGTACAAGTATCGGATGAAGAAATCAAGCAGAAAGGATTTTCCTTTACGAAAGGCTCCAGCCACGGATATAACAGCGATGGGCTTATCCCGGATTCCGTCGCGATCTACTATGCTCTTCAAGGCCTCTTCATCTAACTCGAAAGTGTGGTCGTCTTTTGCCACCACGATTTGTATTGGCTTTCCTACCATCGCCGTTTCCATGCTGTCGACACAAAAGGGTTCCTGCCCGCAGATTATTCCACTAGCACCTGCAAAAGACAAAAATGGGTCATTAGAGCTTCAACCAGGGACCTATTTTTAGAACATTTTTATTTCCACTTCGTTCTCGTCATTGTTCATAAACTAACCTACTTAATAAAGCAAGGCTGAATGTTTCACAGAATTAAAGAAAAAAATTAAAAAAGGCTTCTTGCTATCTAAAATGCAAGTATTCCTAAACGGGCTTGGACTTAGCAGTTGAGCATACCCCCAGGCACTTACAATGATTTCAAGATTGAGGAATTTACTGCAATGCAAAAACAAACCCACGACATTCTCGTTGACGACATTCTGTGATTTCCTAAGGAGTAATGAGACTACAACGCTTAATTACCTACCTACTATGATAGAAGCTTTCTAAAACCTACTAATCAGTTCCACAACACACGCCATACACAACTTTCCAATCTGTTGACAATGTTTCGTATCGTATCAGTACGTTCTGAAGAATCGCGTCTGTCACAGCATGGAATTCCAACCGCTTTTCTCATGTCTAAGTTTCATTCTAGTTCCTAGATGGCGTTCTGTTATTAATTAGATCCTATTTTTTAAGAAAATGTTCACAAACTAAAAACTTTCGTCTATTTACTGCATTTTTATCGAAAAGCTGTTGACTAAAAGAATGGATAAAGTTGAACAAAAAGGGTCTCACACCGCCTTATTAGAGTTCCAGAATGGTTCCTACAGCTATCAAAACTACGACGGATCAGGTAGGGATCCTTCGTGTTCATCATACTTTCGCTAGATGAAGGGATTTTGTAAAATGTGCTATTTCATAAAATTAATATTCTAATTATTTCATCGAAAAATGTATGACTAAAAGTTTTCATCGACCGAGGTCCTATTTTTAGAACATTTTATTGCCATTTCGTTCTTATACTAAGTGAATGAACACCAAACCGAATTTTTCGAAGAAATTTTTCATCTAGTCTAGTTGTAGTTTTAGTTGATTAAAATTGTTGATTTAATCCGGTCAGTTGTAAAATTTACGAATATGTTCTTAATAATTTGAACTCTTGCAGTTTCATATCCTTTGGAAGCAACGCCTATAATCATCATTGAATCGAATTCCGGCCTCGAAACGTCAGATTTAGAAGAAGACCATAACCATGTTGATTACATTGCGACTATGAATGAAGACATGCCAGGAGGGTCAGGCGTGATCGAAACTGTCGACGGTCTCGAAGACGAAGCCACCGATGAGGAACTATGGGTAAACAAACGGACTCTGCCAACACGACGAAAAGATGCCCAGGCTCGATTGAAACTTATAGAAGTGGTCAGAGCCAATTATTCTCTATTAAGAGATAAGAAAGTATCCCGATGCCTTGTTTGGACTAAGGTAGCCCAAGAGCTTCGAAAAGTCGGTGTACGCGTTAGTCGCGATGAGAAAACCTGGGCGAAAGTATTCAGTCAATGGAGGAAAATGAATCAGTTGTACCGGAATTACCTAGAAAGGGTACAGGATCCCAGCAACACCGAATATATTCGACCGCCGGGTTATTTCAAACAATTGCATGAGCTGTTAATAGGTCAGTATAAGTATTAGCGTAAAATTCAGATAATTTGATATTTTCTTCCAGAGGCACCGTCAACAATATCCAAGCCACTAACCAGCACCATCAAAAGAAAACGCCGTCTGCCACTTGGAGGGGAATCGTCCTCGTCGGCATTCGCTGAATCATCCTTAAATATCCACAAAGTTCCTTCTGTTGTCAAGAGGAGACGTCGTATTGCATTTGCAAGGGAAGTAAGTTCTTCCCCGGCGCCAACAACTAATGGTAATGGTACTAGTCGTACTACAGAAGATTTCTTGGAGCACATTGCGACGAGCCTGGATGAAATACGGGAAATTAAACTACAAAAACTTAAACTCGCCAAGGTTGACGGTCACTTCTTTCCATTCCTACCTTTCAATTTTGTAACTGTGACTCTTAGGCGAGACAAAAACGAGAAGAGGATGAGCAGAAAAGACGTGACGCGACAAGAGAAAAAGAACATGCAGAGATGATGACTGTTTTCAAGGGACTGACGGCTGCTATAATAACCTCATTGCGGAGTTCCACGCAAAAAGTGGAAGAATCGCCTGTATTGTGATGTAATTATCGTTTTATGAACTGCAAATAAATGGTTTCGCAACAAATGGAGTAAACTTTGATTTTGACTTGTGGGAACCGTGTTCCAGCGGTGAATCCCGGAGGCAGATCAAGTGTTGCACTGGTAAATGGCTTGGCAAAAATAACAATTAAATAACGCCTTAGATAAGGGAATATATTCAGTAACACTAACTCAATATATTACCAAATTGCAAAATCAAAATACTAAAACTGCTGTGCATCATCTCCATCACAAATTTGGCACATGCTTTGTTTTTGCAATACTGAAGCAAGTTTTGAGAGAGCCAGGAGAAAATACAATTCCAGATCACGACTCTACATACAGATTAAATATACGTACTATACTGTCCAAAAAAAACGAGTATAGGGAAACCACAATGGTCTAATCCTTACCCGTGGGATTAATTAAAGATTGCTCATTTCGAACCTGCTCCTCTCTAAAATCGAATCGAAACGAAAAGTATAATCCTACTGTATTTCTGTATGAGTATTTTCTCTGTCCTCTATCAGGATAAAAACGGATTCTTCTTTCTGTAAGTTTCGGTTTGGTTTTAGACAAACCGGTTCAAAATGAGCAGTCTTTAGTTAATTCCCATGAGTAAGGATTAAACCACCGTGGTTTCCCTATACTCGTTTTTTTTGGACGGTATAGTACTTTCTATACACCTTTCCTGTACTGTCGTCAACGTGACGTGTAAGTAGCAGTAAACTGACTTGTCATGCATATACAGCTCGACAACCTGACTCAAATCATTCATTTTCTAACCTGAAGTGAACGTTTTTAACTTAACGAAGGCCAATAATAAAGGAAACGTATGCTACAAACTACCACAAAATATAGGCTAATCAAGTATTGGCTCTCTAGCGATCTTTAACGCTTGCTTCGCCAGGAAGACGTAAGTCGTTGTTCATTTCAGCTTCGAAATCTGGAACATTGATTACAGTTGACATAATTTCGTTTTCCAAATCTCGTCTTGGTCGTTTGGCGGGAACCTCGCCGACATCTTCGATGCTCCCTTCGTCAGAATCCCGACCGACGTCTTTCTTCATCGCTGTAGCAGTTGGGTTCTCATTCAAGATACCCGAATCGGCCGAAGTGCGGAATACTGAAAGACCATTCCGAGGCAAGGAATTGTACGAGGTGCCTGCCGAACTCCCGTCCTCTCGGCCATCTAATCGACTTTCAAAGCCCAGGTCCTCAGATCCAGATTCGGCGCCTTGGAGAGACTGAAGAGGTAAGGCACTTTCTTCGCCTGTAGTGCGACGCAAACTGCGCAGGGAGTCCCATCGTCCATTACGGTTTACATGGACACCTGCATAGTTTCCAGGACTGAGGTCCAAGTTGCTCCTGCTGCTAGTTTCAAACAGTGAGAGAGACGGTGGAGCAACGTAGTGTATATCTCCGTCCGAAACGGCTCTGGACGAGATACGAGGACGAGATCGGGGTGAGGTACGAGATTGAGCAACAGGTGATTGTGGGGTTGAGCGACGAACAGAAAACTGCACTTGCCTGAGAAATGGAAAACTTTCTGCTCGAGCCTCAATTTGTTCATTCATGCCCAAACCACTCGGAAAATCTTCCTCACTAAATCGAATCAAACGTGTTATTTAATGATTCAGACTATTAATTTAATAAATCACAACTTACTCGGACACTAAATCAGTAACCGCACTACCATAGGAATGTTGATCTTCTTCAAGCAAACCATCTTCATCCGTTACTTCGCCAGCATCCGCGGGTCTTTCCACTCGACTAAATTACAGAGTTAGTAAGAATCAGAATAAAAGTAATCGACATTCTACCTATAATTCGGAGGGTTCAGCACCTCAGCTTGCGTCAAACGTTCTTTCTCGTGCACGACATTCGTAGCGAAGCTTCGAGAAGTCTCTGGTCCAGATAAGAGGGGCTCTGTGGCCCCGCCAGACGCCTTAAAGTTATCTTCTTCATAAGGCGGGGGGCATTCAACGTCAACGTGAGGTGCACTAGGTGGTTGTTGTTGATATAACTCGTTTGCTGCACAAGTATACATTGGAGGCTTAAAACGGCCCCAAAGTCGGAGTACTCCATAGCAGGCAGCAGCACAAGCAACAAGTAAACCAAGAAGGCTTCCACCCAATATATACCACAATTCGCTGGAAGAATAAGTTTCCGAGACAGAACTAGTTGTTGAGGTAGTGGATGTCGCAATCAAGTCGGGAAAAACCTCTGCGATGGGAAAACAACGGCGCGAGTACATGCCACCCGATTCCTCTTTAAAGGCATTACTACAATTGAACACAGCAAATTAAATTTAAAACTATGTAATTAATTTCAACAAATTTTCTTTAAAAAAAAAATTAAATCGAAGTGTGTTTGAAACAAACGAAATAAAATCCTACCCGGGAATGCACCTTCCACACTCGCTAAAGGATTTCGCACATCGTCGATTTCCATCGGGTTTCGGTAAACGGGAGTATATGCTGCACTGTGCGCAAGGGATGCATTTGCCCGAAGCGCTGCAATAACTCTCAAGTTCACAATTGACATCCGTTTGGCACTGCAAAATAGTAATAACGTTAAATTAACCATATTTTCTTTTTCAAGTGCAAACGGCGTTTAAAAAGAACTAGAAAACTAGGGCATCCAACAGATCCTGCAAAAAGATAAAAATTTGAATGCTTACTGAATGTGAATCGGCCGAGGGCGAAGGTCCAGCCAAGGTCAAAACCGGAAAGGCACAGAGGGTTAATGCGATCTGTAAACAAAAAACAAAATGTTAAGCAGAGTTTAAAACCCTAATGCCATACAAACTGTTAAATTAAATAAATAAAAGTTAAGTTAAATAAAAACCAAAGACTAGCAATTCATTACAGCTTCCATAGGAGAGGGAGTCCTTGCGTCCGCAGACGACAAAAATTCGCGTAAAACTGACGTCACTAGTGGCCTGACTATAGCGCGACGAAGCCACGTGACCCGCAATCAATAACGATTGCATCATGCTCCTTGCTTGCTTGCACCATGTTTTTGTTTCCCACTTTGCCTGGCATTTTACCCTTGTACTTTTAAATTCCTTTGTAAAAGACTTCTTACGTATTAGTGATTTTAACTTCGTAATGTTCTCGCCTTGTCCGGGCGTTCAATTATACTGCCAAGTTACCGGTACGTTAAACCGTACAGAGCAAAACATGAATAGACTAAAACACAGAAGAATTTTTGTTACCAGAATGGTCATGCCGTTTTTCAAGCCAGGTTGCGACCTTTTAGGTTCCATGTTTCATGCTCCGTTTTACAAACGAAATATTTATTTCCAATTTTTTACGAATTTCAATCCACAATACGTTTAAGTCTCGCACACTTCTGGTGGTACAATGTTAACACAAAATTCCGGCTATCAAGCAAACGAAACCAAACTACATCTGTCGCTATTCCATAGAATACTGAAGTCAATGCAAAGGCATTGGGGCATGCTACGCGAGTGCCCCAATACCGAATATGAGAGACCGTCCAATGAGCAGACACAGCATCGGGCAAGTTGAGACTTGACATGCAGATTCCCCTTTACGGCTCCTACTCTTCCAGCATTTCCTTATCTCCCTGGTTTCTCAAAGCTACGCCTCTCAATACACTTTCACATTCACGGCCACTTGCCTGATAGCTCGGTACCCCGTGTGCGGAACTACCTGTTAAGTTGCCGAAGGAATGGTATGACTAATACTGGGCCCAGGGGGAGAAAACAACACAGGACAATTGGGTCAAAAACCTTTGACGTAGATACTCCGAAGTTATTTATTTATTTTTTATTGCTGCTAATTCTGAAATACAAAATCTGTGAAACTATACAACAAATGTCAATTGAAAGCCATGTAACTGTACAATGAAAGTCAAATGGAAAGCCACGGGGAAGTCTATTGATAACCATGGAGAAAACCCATGGATGACCATGAAGAGTACCCATGGAAACCAATGGAGAAAACCATGGAAAGTCACCTACAAATCAAGCGATAAAACCCATGGCTCGGCATGGGATTTGCCTGATGCCTTTCCATGGTTATCAATGGACAACCATCACATTTTTTTACCGGGAGGCTTAACCCCTTAGTCGTAAAACTAGAAGTATAGCCGCTGACATAATATAAGCCCATTTGCTAGATTATTAGTACGTCTAATTTTCTTGAAAATTAACTTTGTTGTTAAAACTTTCCTAGAGTAGAGTATATGTACTAAGGAAGTGATGCGTGATAATTCCTCTGCAAACATCGTTCGATATGATGCAATGATGGCTGGTGTGACGCACTTATATTTAGGTACGTCTAATTTTCTTGCAAATGAATTTTGTTATTAAAACTTTCCAGTTTCCTAGAGTTTAACGATAGTGATCCGTGATAATTCCTTTTTAAAACGTCGTTCGATATGATGCAAGCTTGGATGGTGTGACGGAATTAGGCAAAAAGCCAAACGGAAGTCAAAAGTCTGTGTGCAGTGCAGAGGTTTGGAAGCTTATCTTTTTTAGCAGTCATAAAAGGGGAAAGTCAAAGTCCAACTATCAAGAACGTTATGAGACAATATGTATATATCGTTCGGTTGGCCAAAAGCGGAACACTCCAGCCCATGTTGAGCCTTTTCCAATATAATAGAGAGAGAGAGAGGGGGAAGGGGGCTTTACTGAGCTTTCATCTTGAGAACGAAAAAATCTCGGGCCATTTGTCCTGCGTAACAGTAGCGTAGCCAGCGATACACACAGTACGCAAGTGCGTACCAAAATTTTCTAAATTAAGGGCGCCAAACTGATCTTAGGGCGCCAAAATATACTACCAAATGGGCACCAAATCTGTAAAGTGAGTACCGTTAAAAATCTCTAGCTACGCCGCTGCTGCGTAAGGATTACGTACTGCAACATTTATTCTGCAAACCAGTAGTTCTAGCTCGTGTTTATCTTTTTGCAAACAAGTACAATATTCAAGTTACGAATTTTGACACTCAATTACAAAATTAATCTATGTTGTAATTTTTTTTTTTTTNTATGTTGTAATTTTTTTTTTTGTTATCTTCTATCCATTGGATTGCACCACAGAAAAGGTAAGGACACGTGGTGGGCTGATGTTATTCTATTTCAATTTGGAACACGTGTCAGTTTGGTACAGCCCCCACAAATCCTCGTCGATTATATATAACTTTAATGAAGATATAAAGTTCAATTAATTAGGCACGATACCGACAGTGAACTGCAATCCCGCACATTTATCTAAAGAACTTGCAAGGTCAGCTTGGGATTGCTAGCGTATTTGCTTTTGTTCCGTTCCACAAGATCTGCCAGTGCTTTTACGTACTGCAAATGGAAAGTTTCTATTTCCTCCGAGGACGGGTTTTCCACTTTTGGTACGGGGATAGGTTTCCCCACTAGACACCAAAAAAAAATGTACTCGGCATTTTTATCCCCAACATTTTTGCACAAATCAATATTTCACCGGGGAATGAAGGCAGACAAACAAACAATAACTTACCCACTTTTACAATGCGTCGTCGGTAAGGAATGATCCCAAAATTGTATTGGAATATACCACGTCCACGTAAAAGTACTGGCGCTAGGCCAATAACGCCTTGTAGAGTATCCTGAAATCGGCGCAGACGAGAACCACGCGGATTGTTAACTTGACCGTAAACGTCGGTTTCGCCAAACGAGAAACTTGGCACTAAATAAGACCTAGGTATAATTACAAACCCAATTAATAAACGAATCGTCATATTTCACGTTTACGATAAGAACTACAACAAGATTCGCTATAATAACGATACTAGATTTTCCTGTTACCTTTATAGGCAAACATTAATGACTAATTCGGGTTGAGTTGGTCAATATAACAAAGATAAAGGTTTTATAGTATATAAGTTTTTGTAAAAAGCAGTACTGGAAACCAGCGGTTCTCAAACTCTGCGCCGCGGCGCCCTGTTGCTCCGCGGTGGGCTTGCAGAGACGACGCGAAAAATCCCTATAATCCCACTAATTGCGACTTATTCATGTAATTATTCGGTGCATCAATATGTACTGTACTTATTAAACAGTTTTTTCATAATACATTTATGAATTCCAATAATACGTTTCATTAAAGTTTTTCTTAATAAACCTAATCGCTCCATCTGCGCAATGCAGCAATTAGGCAAGTCTATGTTCTGGGGGACGCCGCGGCGAATTTGGGATACTGTTAGTGGGCCGCGAACGAAAAAGTTCGAGAACCACTGCTGTAAAACTATATACTATGAAACAGTTTGGTCTTTAAGGCTGAGCTTATAATTAACGTAAAGCAAAGAATATATTTTTTTACCCATGCTGTAAGGCTAATTTAATAAACCCTTTTCGCTTATTCAGAATCAGGGTGATTACGTCGGAATTTGGATGGGTATCCAACGATTCTGGAGCGCCTCCTACAATTAGAACTAATGCTCGACCAGAAGGTGCGGTTCCTAAAACATGATTTAAGCTGGCTTTGGTAGCCGAAACAGCTCCTATGAAAATTAGAATTCAAATTAAATGTGTCTTTTGTCAAACCAAAATCATCATACCTGAACACATAAAATATTCTCGGTAAAGCGGAGGCAGGAATTGACAGTCGAGAGTTGTCAGGAAAAATTCTATTCCTGGGTAGGTTTCTTTTGTATTAACGCCTTCGCTGGCAAAACAACCGAATGCTCCCGAGCATAAAATGCCATGAGGGTGCGAGCCTATTATGTAATTATGTTTTGGATCCAACTCCGCCTCCTTGACCAATTCAATAGGGAAATAGTCGGCGTAATATTTCCACAGTTTCCATGATCTCACCCAATTTGACCTAAAGATTCAGAACAAAGTACGTTCTGTAGAAATATGGTCATTGCTAATAAAATATATAACAATAATTTACCGTCTTCCACCGGTGCGTGGTGTTTTCCTATCAGCGATGTACCAGGCAAGGTACAGTACAGGAATGAAGGAAAGACGGGTGTAAAAAAACAAGTAGTAAAATAGAAGAAGAGTCAAAGGACCCATAAACATGAACGAGCCAATCCATAAGAAAACTGCCAAAGTTTGCATTCGACGTTCCCAGGGAATTAAGAGTGGGGCGAATTCAACTCCCAAAATTTTCATAGTGATATACTCTGTCCCCTAAATGGAAATAATAATTACTCGAAAACTTCTTCACACAACTTAACAACGAACTTAGTAATAATACTTGTTCTGGAAACCAGGACACTGTAGTCACGAATTAAGGTGAATATGAAAAAGCTATTTATTTCCGTATATATTCGACACAATAATTTTGAGGGAACAGTACAACTTCACAAGTCCAGGAACGACAGATCAACGTATTTTTTTTCCAAGAAATCTGGTTTCAGCATATTGGACGTACCGCGGGAATTTCAAAAGTTCATATGAAATAGGAGGTAAAATATTCTACATTAGTTTCTACATCTAACGGGTTTTCTTCTTCTTCTTCTATTCTTTGTTCTATCCAGAACAATACTTAAGGTCAAACACAGGAATGAGGAAAAGGAAAGTATATATTTACCATGTTTGACTAGCTCGACATTGAACATTTTTGCACCAACAAAATTATACTCTGAAACAGACTAACGTAAGTCTAGAATAACATAAACAGAGGATGCTTTAGAAACTGTATCCACGGCGCGCGATAAGATTTAACTTTAAAGGAAAGCACGCATTTTATCGTATCTCCTCTCTAGATTCAGACAACGACAATAAAACCCTTAATTGTCGTCGCAGTTATCGATAGCTTTACAACAAATAATTGTGACTTACTTTGCCTCAAGATGTTAAAAATACATTACAATAAAACGGGGAGCAAGTAATTTTAATTGTATCACAGAAACGTGAAAAATTGCACACGAAAAAGCAACAAGACGACAGGCGAGTTGTCGATTAAGCTATGCAAGTAGTAAACGGAAAGACGGTTGGTTTATTTTTGTATGAATGTGTATGTGTTGTGCGTCACACGATAAATGGCACAAATGGAATGAAAACTCGTGGTAACAGGTTCTCCAGTTTCGGAACTCGGGAGATAAAAACGCCACCAGTGTGTATTATTGTTTCGAAACGTTCTCGGAAAACGATTGACAAACGGGTGTCACTCGAGTTCAAAATTGGTAGTTGAATTGGAAATGCATTAGTTTAGGATAGGTTAGTTAGGTTAGGTTAAGTTTGATTAGGTTAGGTTAGCTTATACCTAGGCTAGACGGGACAAGTTAATGATCATCAACTCCGAGTTAATCCTTATAACTGAGTTAAATACATACAAATTCAATGTCTTTAACTCAAGTAGAAGGATTATAACTAGGGAGTTGATGATCATTAACTTGTCCCGTCTAGCCTAGGTTACTATAAGTTAGGTTAGGTTAACGATTCTCATCAACTTTCGTTGATGGGTTAAAACTTGCACTTTCTTTCACTCCACCTAGCTGAAAAAAGAAAAATTCATTGTGGGCCAGTGAAAACGACGTAATTCAATTGTAAAACGTAGGGTTCAATTTGCCCTCGGAACGTAAGCTAGACGAATTTGGAAGATCGAAGTACAAGACACAATTCACTTGAATTTGAGCTACTTGTATTTTGCTTGGTGAACCGTTGTGGCCCACAAGTGCATGTTTTGCCATGCGTTTACTGAATCTGCCCTTTTCGCGTCAAAGGGGGATATATATATATATATATATGCTGCTGAAACAGTGGATATGCAAACGTTGGTGAACAGAATAAAGGGCTAAATGAAGCGTTTTCTTAGAAGTAGCTTGCAAGAAGGAACAATTCTAGGTAAAAGGGAAAAAGATTGAAAAGAGCGCATGCAAAAATACGAAGGCTAAACTAACGGTCAGCCAGTGACACATTTGCATGTATCCCAGAGTCATTTTTGACTCCGGGTTACATTACGTACGTATGTAACTAAATCTGGAGAACGGGTTGATTCGTGGAAAGGAAATTTTGGGAGTAAAGTGGAAGGGTGAATTTAATGCATTGGTGTGATTTGTTTAGAGTTGATGCATGGCGGGGTAGCTAAGAGTATGTGACACTAACTTTTATGTTGCTTAAGTCATAAGAGTAATGTGTCTGAATAGATATTGAAATTTAATATGATGAGTGATCTTTTGTTCGAAACTAAGTGTTATAGACAATGTTGGGTATGTCGGTATATATGATCTTGTGATCTGTGTAGTATGTCCGTAAACTCCGGTTGTGTTTGTTGGAAAGTTGGTGTAGAGAAGGTCTAATGTCGAGTGGTATAGTCTGTTGTGTTTTGTGTTGTTTTAGGTTTAGTGGTTTTAGTATGGATTCTACTTAAACGTAGCTGAATAGAACTTAAAGGACCTATGCTTTAAAAATGGAATTGCAGAACTAGCTGGTAACGAATAACAGCACGAAACATAGCAACGCACAGACAACTTACAAATCACAACAACAATAAACGTTCATGCGACGAAGAAAAGGGAGGTAAAATGTCCCACCGAGCTCATTTGGCTTGGTGGACGTGCTAATTTAAGTTGCTCCTCCGACCGCTAGCAAATTAGCCTTATCCAGCTCCCTACGAAATCACCCACGAAATGCACAGCGCTTATGGGAAGCTTGCTGTGCCAAAACCACCCAGTGGGAGGTGGCACGCTTCTGGCCCTCAAAACGATAGAATATGCTATGCTACTTGCATAGCTAATAAAAACAACAACACATGCAGCACGTGCGACAGCGTACGTTCGACGCCCCCTTCCGTTAAATTGGGCGCAAACATTCGAAACTATTTTCCGAGAAGGTCAACGATTTATCCAGTTTTCGAAATTCACGGTATTCAACCATTTAGCGTTTTCTACCTTTCGGAATGCGGTTTATATAAATTGACAGACAAACACGGCAAAGTTTTTCTATATCATTCGCTGTGAACCTTACTTACAAGGCTTCGTATAAAGAATACTCGAATAATTCTGCGACAAAGTAAGTTTGAAGGAATTTACAGAAACCCGTGTTATTTAATTACTTCGTGTGTACATGTACAGTACAATATCGATAATTTAGTGAATAGTTTACTTCGGAATGGAAAATCCAATACTCTCATCCGTTTCAATTCCGGCGTCCTGTAAAAACGCAGTTTTCGTTTTTAGGGTATAGTCTACCAATACAGCCTCCCAATACAACTTCGACAATATATCCATGCACAAACGTTTGGACACCGCCATTCCTTAAGCATACGTTGTACTGACGCATGACACGATCTCGATCGCTCTGACAAACGATAACTGTAGAAGTTGAAACACTTTTCGAGCCGCTCTTCCGAGGCTATTTACTTTCTCGGGCTCCTTAAAACGAGATTTTTTTTTCAGTAAAACTAGGCTGGTATAACTGGGTTGGGTTGACTGTCACTTCTTTTCTACAACTTAAAATTTTATAACTGTGAGTTCTAGTCGAAACAAAAACGAGATGAGGATGAGTAGAAAAGACGTGACGCGGTAAGGGAAAAAGCACACGCAGAGATGATGACTGTTTCGAGTGACTATAACGTCTGCTATAACCTCGTTGCGGAGTTCCACACAAAAAGTTAAAGAATCGCCTGTATTGTGATAAAGTTGTCGTTTTATAAACTGCAAATTAAAGGTTTCACAACAAATTAAGTATGTACTTCGATTTTGACTGGTTTGTGGGAACCGTGTTCCAGCTGTGAATCCCGGAGGCAGGTGGGGTACTGGTAAATGGCTTGACTATAACTAAAGCAATTATTAACCAGAACTTGAACTGCAGCGGTTTTGCTAAAGTAACAAATAACGCCTTAGATAAAAGAATGTATTCAGTAACTCTCTTTCAATATTTAAGTTACCAAATTGCAAATATTTTATGACCAAATTGCAAAATAAAAATAATAAAATAATATGTGCATCTCCATCACAAATTTGGCACAATGTTCATAGTTTATTTTTGCAAAATAGAAGCAAGTTTTGAGAGAGCCTCGAGAGAATACAATTTCAGATCATGACTAATCTATAAATACGGATTAAATACCCTTCTATAAATCTTTCCTTTACTGTCGTGAACGTGACGCTTAATTTACTAGTGAATTAGAAACTGTCATGTGACAGCTCGACAACGTCTGACTCGATATTCAATCCTAACCTGACAGGAATATTTTTTAGCGTAACGAACAGCAATATTAAAGGAAACGTATTCTATAAAACTCTCAAAGAACATGCTAATGTAGTGTGGGTTCTCTAGCGATCCTTAACGCTTGCTTTATTAGCTCGAAGACACGAAGTCGCTGTTCATTTCTGCTTCAAAATCAGGAACATAGATTACGGTTGACATAACTTCGTTTTCCAAATCTCGTCTTGGTCGTTTGGCGGGAACCTCGCCGACGTCTTCGGTGCTCCCTTCGTCAGAATCCCGACCGACATCTTTCTTCATAGCGCTAACTGATCGATTCTCATACAAAATGCCCGAATCGGCTGACGTGCGGTATGCTGAAGGACAATTCCGAGGCAAGGAACTGTACGAGGTGCCTGCCGAACTCCCTTCCTCTCGGCCATCTAATCGACTTTCAAAGCCCAAGTCCTCAGATCCAGATTCGGCGCCTTGGAGAGACTGAAGAGGTAAGGCACTTTCTTCATCTGTGGTGTGACGCAAACTGCGCAGGGAGTCCCATCGTCCATTGCGGTTTACATGGACACCTGCGTAGATTCCAGGACTGAGGTCAAAGTTGCTCCTGCTGCTAGTCACGGACAGTGAGGGAGACGGTAAAGAAACGTTGTGTAGATCTCCGTCCGAAACAGTTCTGGACACGATACGAGGACGAGATCGGGGAGAGGTACGAGATTGAGCAACAGGTGATTGTGGGTTTGAGCGACGAACAGAAAGCTGTTCTTGACTGAGGAATGGAAAATTTTCTTCTACGTAGTTTTGTTCGATTTGTTCATCCATGACAAAACCACTTGGACGATCTTCTTCACTAAATGGAATCAAAAGTGTTATTTAATGACTCGGACTATTAATTTTAAAAGATCACAACTTACTCGGGATGGATAGTAACGGCACTACCATAGGAATGTTGATCTTCTGCAGGCAAATCATCTTCTTCCGTTAGTTCACCAGCATCAGCGGGTCTTTCTACTAGACTATATCATAAAGTTAGTAAGAATCAGAATAAAAGTAATCGACATTCTACCTATAATTCGGAGGGTTCAGCACCTCAGCTTGCGTCAAACGTTCTTTCTCGTGTACGACATTCGTAGCGAAGCTTCGAGAAGTCTCTGGTCCCGATAAGAGAGGCTCCGTGGCCCGGCTATACGCGTTAAAGTGACCTTCTTCATAAGGCGGGCATTCAACGTCAACGTGTGGTGCACTAGGTGGTTGTTGTTGATATTCCTCGTTTGCTGCAGTACCCATTGGAGGCTTATAACGTCTCCAAAGTCGGAGTACTCCAAAGCAGGCAGCAAAAGCAACAAGTAAACCAAGAAGGCTTCCACCCAACGCTATATACCACAATTCGCTGGAAGAATAAGTTTCCGAGACAGAACCAGTTGTTGAGGTAGCAGTGGATGTCGCAATCAAGTCGGGAAAAACCTCTGCGATAGGAAAACAACGGCGCGAAGACATGCCACCCGATTCCTCTTTAGAAGCATACCTACAATCAAACACAGTAAATTAAATTTAAAACTATGCCATCAACTTCAACCAATTTTCTTCTTCAAAAAACAAGAGAGGAAGACAGAAGAGTGCTTAAAACAAATTAAATAAAACCCTACCCGGGAATGCACGGTCCACACTCGCTAAAGGATTTCGCACACTTTTGATTTCCATAGAGTTTAGGTAAACGGGAGTATATGCTGCACTGTGCGCAAGGGATGCATTTGCCCGAAGTGGAGCAGTAACTCCCAAGTTCGCAGTTGACATCCGTTTGACACTGCAAAATATTAATAACGTTAACCATTTTTCTTTTTCAAGTGTAAACGGGATTTAAAAAGAATTAGAAAACTAGGGCATCCAACAGATCCTGTAAAAAGATAAAAATTGGAATGCTTACTGGATATGAATCGGCCGAGGGCGAAGGTTCAGCTAAGGTCAAAACCGGAAAGGCACACAAAGAAAGGGTTAATGTGACCTGTAAACAGAAAAAAATGTTAAGCACAGTTTTAAAACCCGTAATGCTATAGAAACTGTTCAAACAGGTTAACACGTCTTTACAGCTTCCATAAAAGAGGAAGTCCTTTGGTCCGCAGACAGAAATTCTAGTGAAACTAACGTCACGTTATCTGAGTGATCCGACTTGTTGCGCGACTAAGCCACGTGACCGCGCTCAAGAACATCATGCTTGCTTGCATCATGCATCTTGCATCATGCTTGCATCATGCACGCGCGTCATGCTTGTTTTCCGCTTTTTCTTTGCATTTTCACTTTTTCACTTCCAATTCTAATTCGTTCGTAAAAGACTTCTTACGTTATAGTGATTTTAACTTCCACAAAATGTTCTCGCCTTGTCCGGGCGTTCAATTATACCGGCAGTTTAGTTGCCGTTAGGTAAAGACATACAGAAGCAAAACATGAATAGACTAAAACACAGAAAAGTTTTTCTTACCAAAATGACCATGCCGATTTTAAAGTGAGGTTGCGACCTTGTAGATTCCATGTTTCATACCGTTTTGCCACAAACTATTTATTTCGAATTTTGTATGAGTTTCAATTCACGATACGTTTAAGTCCCACACTGTTTTGGTCGCACAGTATTTAAGCACAATGTTAACAACTCCGGTTATCAAGCAAACGAAATCGAACTTCATTTATTGCTGTTCCGAAGAATACTGAATTCTTAAGTCAATGAGCAAGGGAACACGGTACGCGAGTGCCCACATACACGATATCACAGGCTGCCCAACGAGCGAAGATACACTATCGGGCAAGTTGAGGTTTGACGTCAAGCAAATATAAACTTTACATGTACAGGTACGTAAAAGAGCTAGCGCAGTGGCTCTCAAAAGTCCCCTCTTCCAGCATCTTCTTTGCCAGAAGCGGGATTCCCTGACTCCCTTGTTTCCCATAGCTATGTTCTCTCAACTAACTTTCACCTTCACGGCTACTCGTCTCATCCCCCGGAACCTCGTTTGCGGGACCAGACGTGCTCGGGGGGGGGGGGGGGGGGGGGGGGGGGGGGGGGGGGGGGGGGGGGGGGGGGGGGGGGGGGGGGGGGGGGGGGGGGGGGGGGGGGGGGGGGGGGGGGGGGGGGGGGGGGGGGGGGGGGGGGGGGGGGGGGGGGGGGGGGGNCCCCCCCCCCCCCATCAGCACCACTGTGCGGGACTACCTGTTAGTTACCGAAGGTATGGTAAGACTAACACTGTACCCGCGGGAAGAATACAAGACAAAACAACTGGGTCAAAAAACCTTTGACGTAGATACTCTGAACTGAACTGTTCCTGGTAATTCCAAATACACTTGGGGTTCCCAAACTTTGTTGTGTATTCCCCAAGACTTCTTTCTCAACTAATAGGCTCAGCCCATCAGTTGTAAAACTTGAAGTAACCACTTGACATACAACAGAAGCCCATTTGCTAAATTATTAGTACGTCTAATTTTCTTGCAAATTAATTTCTGTCAATAAAACTTTCCTAGAGTTCATACTAAGGTAGTGATGCGTAATAATTCCTTTTTCAAACATTGCTCGATATGATGCAAGAATGGATGGTGTGTCACAATTAGGCAAAGTTAAGAAGCTATCTTATCTCATGTGCTGTCCAGTAACAGAGACGGAAGGGGGCTTTACTGAACATTGATCTTGAACGTGAAAATCTAGCTTGTGTCTGTCTTAGCTCTAGATCTCTAAATAGAGTCCTAGCTCGTGTTTACTTGTTCACGAACAAGTAAAATGTTTGAACAACTTATTGACAAGTTATTATTAGATAATTTGCTGCAATAATGAGTTGACGAATACCGTAAAACAACAAAAAGCACACAGAAGATTGCACCATGGGTCAAACTTCCAAGTTACGAATTTGAACAATCAAATTGCGAAACGAATCTCTTTTAATCATTTATGTTTTTATCTTCTGTACACATCGGATTGCACAAAAGAAAGTATAAGGACACGCGGTGGGTGAATGTCATTATATTTCAATTTCGAACACGTCAGTTTGCAACAGGCCCAACAAATCTCGCCGATTACATTATATGTAATCTTAACAGAGCTGCAACTCGCTCTTTTTTTTGTGAGCGCGCTCGCACATTCGCTCACGGGCCTGATAAAGAGCGCGCTCACGCTCGCGCTCGTTCGTTACTGCCATCTGTTGAGTGGAAGAATTAAAAAAAATATATATATAAATAAATACAAAAATACTCTAAAATAATGAATATAATATAAAATAATAAATATATTATAAACATATAAGTTAAAATAAAATATAATATAAATAATATAATAATATTTAGCCAAAAATAATTATGTAATCCGTTGCTTCTTGTTACACGTTTCATGTTATGGCTCATAGATGGCGCCACTATACGAGCGCAGGCGCTCAGTGCTTTTTGAGCGCGCTTGCGCTCGCAAAAAATCAAAGAAGAGCGTGCTCGCACATTCGCTAGTGTCAGCGCGAGCGCGCTCTTTTTCGAGCGCGCTCGTTGCAGCTCTGAATCTTAATGAATATATAAAGCACCTACGCACGATATCGCCAGTGAACTACAATTCCCGCCCATAAGCTAAAGAACTTCCAAGGTCAGCTTGAGATTGCTAGCGTATTTGAATTTGTTCCGTTCCACAAGATCTGCTATAGTTCAGCGATTCTCAAACTGTGCGCAACGATAGGCTTGCGGGGGCGCCGCTAAGGATCCTGTAATCTGCGCACTTGCAACAATTAGATAGGCTTGTGTTCTGAGGAGCGCCGTGGCGAATTGGGGATACTCTGTTAGTGCACCGCGAACGGAAAATTTTGAGAGCCACTGCGCTAGCTCTTTTATGTATCTGTACATGTAAAGTTTATATTTGCTCCGAGGACGGTTTTCCACTTTTGGTACGGGGATAGGTTTTCCCGCTAGACACCAAGAAAATGTGTATTCAAACCATTTTGGATCCCCGAAAATCATTGCACAAGACAATCGTTCATTCGGAGATGAAGGCACCCTCTGTTACAATACGTCATCGGTAAGGAATGATCCCAAAATTGTATTAGAATATATCACCTCCACGGAAAAGTACTGGCGCTAGACAATAACGCGTTGTAGAGTATATCTTGAAATCGACGCAGAAGAGAACCACGCGGATTATTAACTTGATCGTAAACGTCGGTTTCGCCAAACGAGAAACTTGACACCAAATAAGACCTAATTCAGGATTAATCACCTTAATTCTTCCCCTTATTCGGAATTGGATGGGTATCTAACGATTCTGGAGCGCCTCCTACAATCAGGACTAATGCTCGACCAGAAGGTTCGGTTCCTAAAACGTGATTTAAGCTGGCTCTGGTAACCGAAAAACGGCTCCTATATAATGCAAATCAGAATTCAAATTAAATGTGTCGCAAAGGATCTGAATCTGCTATAACCTCATTGCGGAGTTACAGACAAAAAGTTAGAGAATCACCTCTATTGTGATAAAGTTATCGTTTTATGAACTGCAAATATAAGGTTTCGTAACACATGAAGTATTATGTACTTCGATTTTGACCGGTTTGTGCGGGAACCGTATTCAGGCGGTGAATCCTGGAGGCAGGTCAAGTGCTGTACTAAATGGTTTGGCTAACTAAGGCCATTACCATTATTAACCAAAATTTAAAGTGCGGAATAGGTTTTGATAAAATAACAAATAACGTCTTAGATAAAATAATGTATTCAGTAACTCTCTATTAAATATGTATGTTCCCAAATTGCAGAATCAAAATAATAAAATAACTATGATGTGCATCATCTCCATCACAAATCCGCGGCTATACATATTTAGTTTGTTTTTGCAAAATAGAAGCAAGTTTTGGGAGAGCCAGGAGAGAGTTCAATTTCAGATCATGATTCATTTATACATACGGATTAAATACCTTTCTATAAATATTTATTTCACTGTCGTGAACGTGACGCTTAATTACTATTGAATTAGAAACTGTCATGTCATGGATAACAGCAAGATAACGTCTGGCTTGACAGGATTCCTAACTTGACAGGATTCCTAACTTGACAGGAAAATTTTAAACTTAACGAACAGCAAAACAAAAGCAAACATCCTTAACGCTTGCTTCATCAGTAGGAATATGCAAATCGTTGTTCACTCCCACACTCCCACAAAATATATGCTAATCAAGTATCGGCTCGCAAGCGAACTTTAACGCTTATTTTACCAGTAAGACGTAGCTTGTTGTTCATTGCTGCTTCAAAATCAGGTACTTAAATAACAGTTGACATAATATCGTTTTCCAAATCTCGTCTTGGTCGTTTGTCGGAAACCTCGCCGACACCTTCGATGCTCCCTTCGTCAGAGTCCCGATCGACACCTTTCTTCATTGCTGTAGCAGTTCGATTCTCATCCAAAATGCCCGGAACGGCCGAAGGGCGGAATACTGAAAGACCATTCCGAAGCAAGGAACTGTACGGGGTGCCTGTCGAACTCCCTTCCTCTCGGCCTTCTAAACGACTTTCAAATCCCAAGTCCTCTGATCCAGATTCGGCGCCTTGGAGAGACTGAAGACGTAAGGGATTTCTTTCGTCGTCGTCCAAATCACTCGGAAAATATTAGAAGGCTTGAGGCGTTACAGTTATAAAGCGGGAGGCTTTCATAAGGCGGGGGACTTTCGTAAGGTGGGGTGCTTTCAACGTCAATTTGAGGTGCACTAGTAGGTGGTAATTGTTGATGCACCATGTTGTTTTCTGCACAACTATCCACTGGGGGCTTATTATAACTTCCCCAAAATCGGAGTACTCCATAGCAGGCAGCACAGTAAGCAACAAGTATGCCAAGAAGGCTTCCACCAAACGCTACATACCACAATTCGCTAAAAGAATAAGTTTCCCAGACAGAACCAGTTGTTGAGGTAGTGGATGTTTCAAAAAGGTCAGGAAAAATCTCTTGGATGGAAGAACAACGGCGCGAGTATATGCCTCCCGACTCCTCTTTAGAAGCATACCTATACAATCGAACACAAAATTTTCTTTTTGAAAAAAAAAAAAACAAGAGAGGAAGATAGAAGTGTGCTAAAACAAAAAAATCCTACCCGGGAATGCACGGCCCACACTCGCTAAAGGATTTCGCACATTGGCGCTTTCCATCGGGTTTCGGTAAACGGGAGTACATGCTGCATAGTGCGCAAGGGATGCATTTGCCCGAAGCGCCGCAGTAACTCCTAAGTTCGCAGTCGACATCCGTTTGGCACTGTAAAATATTAATAACATTAAATTAAAAATATTTTCTTTTTCAAGTGCAAACGACGTTTAAAAAGAACTAGAAAACTAGGGCATCCAACAGATCCTGCAAAAAGATAAAATTTGAATGCTTACTGGATGTGAATCGGCCGAGGGCGAATGTTCAGCTAAGGTCAAAACCGGAAAGGCACACAAAGAAAGGATTAATATGACCTGTAAACAAAAAAACAAAACGTTATAAGCATAGTTTAAAGCCCGCGTATAATGCCATAGAAACTGTTCAAAGAGACAAACACGTCTTTACAGCTTCCATAAAAGAAGAAGTATTTTCGTCTGCAGAAATTCTCGTAAAACTGACGTCATTTTATCAGAGTGGTCTGACTTGTAGCGCGACTATTCCACATGACCACAATCAAGAACGATTTTTCACCATGCTTGTTTTCCACTTTTCCTTGGCATTTTTACCCTTTCACTTCTATTTGTAATTAATTTGTAAAAGACTTCTTACGTTATTGGGATTTTAACTTTGTAATGTTCTCGCCTTGTCCGGGATTTCAATTATACGCCAAGTTAGTTACCGGTACGTAAACCATTACAGAGCAAAACATTAATAGACTAAAACACAGAATAATTTTTATTACCAGAAGGACCATGCCGTTTTTCAAGTCAGGTAGTGACCTTGTATCCATGTTTAATACCGTTTTACCTACGAAATACTTATTTCCAAATTTCTATGAATTTCAATCCACAATACGTGCAAGTTTCACGTAGTTTTGGTCTCCCGGTATTTAAGCACAATGTTAATACAAAATTCCGGCTGTCAAGCAAAAGAAACCGAACTTCATATATCGCTATTCCGAAGAATACTGAAGTTGAAGTCAATGAGCAGGGGAACACGGTACGCGAGTAGTCCCAAACAGAATAACACGGACTGCCCAATGAGCGAAGATAAACTATCGGGCAAGTTGAGTCTTGACGTCAAGAAAAGTCCCCTCTTCCAGCATCTTACCTGCCAGAATTGGGGATTCCCTGACTCCCTGGTTTCCCATAGCTACGTCACTGAACTCAATTTCGCATTCACGGCTACTCGTACCTCACGACCTGGTTTAGCGGACAACCTGTTAGTTGCCGAAGGTATGGCATGACTAACACTGGGCCGCGGGGAGAAAACAAGACAAGAACCTTTGACGCAGATAAAGTGAACAATTGATGCTAGTTCCGAAATATACTTGGGATTCCCAAACTTTGTTTTGTTTTTTACCAAGACTTGTTTTCTCAACTCATAGGCCCAACCCCTCAGTTGTAAAACTTGAAGTAGAGCCCATTTGCTAGATTATAATTCGTCAAATTTTCTTGCAAATGATTTTTTGCTATCAAAAACTTCACTAGAGTTCACAGGTTCACAGTTAGGACGTGATGCGTGATAACTCGTTTTTCAAACATTGTTCGGTATGACGCAATGACGGATGGTGCGACGCAATTAAGAGAAAGGCGCTAGTAATGGCGCTAGAGCTATAGCTCTAGTAATGGCGCTAGTAATGGCGCAAGTAATGGCGCTAGTAATGGCGCTAGTAGCTCTAGTAATGGCTGAAACCAATCGCTTCCTTGGTATGAAAGGTAGACCACGAAGTTTAAAAACATACTATGTAAAAAAGTATAAATAACACAATTTAAAATTATCACACGTTTTAATTTAGTGAAGCAGCAATTCATTAACTACCATTTTCATATAAGACACACGCAAGATGTAATTCATCACAAAGAATTTCGATACTGAGTAAGCGATTGGTTCCGGCCCTTTCACCACTTAATGAAGGTAAATCATCCTCGAGAGGCTTAATTAGACCTCTGTGGTTTACCCATGGTGCACGACTTCCGACTTCCGTTAACTTGGGCGCAAACATTCAAAAATATTTACCGAGAAGGTCAGTGATATAGGCAAACGACGGTATATCCAGTTTTCGAAATTCACGGTATTCAACCATTCAACGTTTTCCACCTTTCAGAATGCGGCATGTAAAAATTGGCACGCAAACACGGCAAACGAAGTTTTTCTATACCATTCGCTGTGAACGTATTGCTTACAAGGCTTCGTATTAAGAATACTCGTTGTTCCAATTGAAACTGCAGCACAAGTTTTGCTAATATTACAAATTACGCCTTAGATAACAGAATGTATTCAGTAACTCTCTACCAAATATTTATATTACCAAATTGCAAAATCAAAATAATACAATAAATATGATGTGCATCCCCATAAAAAATTTGGCACACGCTTAGTTTGTTTTTGCAAAATAGACGCAAGTTTCGAGAGAGCCAGGGGAGAGTACAATTTCAGATCACGATTCATTTCTGCATACGCATTAAATACCGTTATACCAATCTTTCCTTCACTGTCGTGAACGTGACGCTTAATTACTATTGAATTAGAAACTATCATGGGTGACAGCTCGACAACGTCTGACTTGACAGGATTCCTAACCTGACAGGACATTTTTTAACTTAACGAACAACAATAAAAAAGGAAGCATCATTAACGCTTGCTTCATCAGCAGGAATACGCGAGTCGTTGTTAATTTCTCCTTCAAAATCAGGTACATTTACACTTGACATAATTTCGTTTTCCAAATCTCGTCTTGGTCGTTTGACGGGAACCTCACCGACATCTTCGATGCTCCCTTCGTCAGGGTCCCGACCGACATCTTTCTTCATCGCTGAAGCAGTTCTATTCTCATTCAAAATGCCCAAATTGGCTGAAGTGTTGTGTGCTGAAAGACCAATCCGAGGCAAGGAACTGTACGAGGTGCCTGTCGAACACCCTTCCTCTCGGCCATCTAAACGACTTCCAAAACCCAAGTCCTCGGATCCAGATTCGGCGCCTTGGAGACCTTGAAGAGGTAAGGCACTTTCTTCGTCTGTAGTGTGACGCAAACTGCGAAGGGAGTCCCATCGTCCACTGCGGTTTACATGGACACCTGCGTAGGTTCCAGGACTGAGGTCTAAGTTGCTCCTGCTGCTAGTCTCAGACAGTGAGGGAGATGGTAAAGAAACGTAGCGTAGATTTCCGTCCGAAACGGTTCTGGACGAGATACGAGGACCACGACATCGGGGAGAGGTACGAGGTCGAGCAACAGGTGATTGTGGGGTTGAGAGACGAGCAGAAAGCTGTTCTTGACTGAGAAATGGAAAATTTTCTTTTACGCCAGCTTCATTTTGTTCATCCATGACCAAACTATCACTCGGAAGATCTTGGAACGCCAGACGCGTTAAAGTTATAATGCGGGTGGCTTTCAACACCAATGTGAAATGCACTAGGTGGCTGTTGTTGATGCATCGCGTTATCTACACAGCCATACACTGGGGGCTTATGACGGCGACAAAATCGGAGTACTCCATAGCAGGCAGTACAAGCAACAAGTAAGCCAAGAAGGCTTCCGCCCAATGCTATATACCACAATTCACTGGATGAAGAATTCTCCGAGACAGAACCAGTTATTGAGGTAGTGGATGTCGCAAAAACGTCGGCAAAAATCTCTTTCAAGGGAAAACAACCGTGCGAATGCATGCCAACCGAATCCTCTTTAAAAGCATACCTACAATCGAATACAGTAAACTAAATTTAAAACAATGCCATTAACTTCAACAAATTTTCTTTTTTAATAAAGAAGAGAGGAAGAAAGAATTGTGTTTAAAACTAACGAAATAAAATCCTACTCGGGAATGCACGGTCCACAATCGTCAGAGGATTTCACACATTGTCGATTTCCATCGGGTATCGGTAAACGGGAGTATTTGGTGCATTGTTCGCAAGGGATGCATTCGTCCGAAGAGTTGCAATAATTCCCAAGTACGCAGTTGACATTCGTTTGGCACTGCAAAATATTAACAACATTAAATTAACACGACTTTCGTTTTCAAGTGCAAATGGCGCTTAAAAAGAAGTAGGAAACTAGGGCATCCAACAGATCCTGCAAGAAGCTGCAAATTTTAATTCTTACTCGAGGTGAAACAGCCGAGGACGAAGTTTCAGCCAAAGTCAAAACCGGAAAGGCACACAAAGAAAGAGTTAATGTGATCTGTAAACAAAAAACAAAAAGGTTATAAGCATAGTTTAAAACCCGCGTAATACCATAGAAAATGTTCCAAGTGACTAACACTTCATTACAACTTCCTTAAAAGAGGAAGTCCTTTCGTCCACAGACAAAATTCTTGTAAAACTGACGTCACTTTATCTGAGTGGTCTGAGTTTTAGCGCGACTCACGCGACTCGCATTCTAGAACGAAAGCACCATACACCTTGCTTGCTTGCACCGTACTCGTTTTCCAATTTTCCTTGGCATTTTTACCCTTTCACTTCTACTTTAAATCCATTTGCAAAAAACTACTTACGTTATAGTTATTTTAATTTAGTAATGTTCTCGCCTTGTCCGGGCGTTCAATTATACCGCCAAGTTAGTTACCGGTGCGTTAAACAATACAAGAGCAAAACATTAATAGACTAAAACACAGAAGTATTTTTATTACCAGAATGGCCATGATGTTTTTCAAGGCAGATAGCGACCTTTTAGGTTCCATGTTTCGTACCGTTTTACCCACGAAATATTGATTTCCAATTTTTTATTAATTTCAATCATGAAAACGTTTAATTCTCACGCACTTTTGGTCGCACAGTGTTTTAGCGCAATGAGCACAATTCCGGCTATCAAGCAAACGAAGTCGAACTTCATTTATCGCTATTCCGAAGAACTCTAAGTCATTGAGCAAAGAAACACGCTACGTGAGTGGCCCCATACAGAACATCACAGGCTGCCCAATGACCGAAGATAAACCATCGGGCAAGTTGAGGATTGACGTCAAACGAAGTCCCCTCTCCAGCATCTCTGCCAGTAGCGGGGATTCCCTGCCTCCCTGGTTCCCCGTAGCTACGTCTCTCAACTCACTTTCAGATTTACGGCCACTTGTCTGATAGCTCGGAAACTCGTGTAGCCGAACTACCTGTTGCCGAAGGTGTGGTATGACGTATGACTAATAGTGGACCCAAGTGGAAAAAAAACTAGACAAGACTACTGGGTCAAAAAACCTTTGACGTAGGTAGTCTGAGTGAACTATTTCTGGTAATTCCGTAATACATTTGGGATTCTTAAACTTTTGTTTTGTATTCCCCCGGACTGTTTTCTCAACCCATAGGCTCAATAAACCCCTCAGTTGTAAAAGTAGAAGTAGCCACTTGACATAAGAAGAGTCCATATATTCTAGATTATTAGTATGTCTAATTTTCTTGTAAAAGATTTTTTTAAATTAAAAATTTCCTAGAGTATATACAAGGAAGTGAGGCGTGGTAATTCCTTTGCAAACATCGTTCGGTATGATGCAAGGATGGATGGTGTGACGCAGTTAGGCCATGTTTGGAAGCTATCTTTTTTAGCAGGCAAATAAAGGGGGGCACTCAAGGTCCATTGTCAAGAATGTTACTAAGAACATTATTAAATGTACCGTAAGGAACTTATTGATCGCTACATGGACTTTGCAGATTGATCAAACACATTGCTTTTTAGTTGTTTAGACCAATCCTGTAATTCCTAGCCTACTACTACGCTTAGGTATGGAACTTCCTTATAAACTCCCCATTCAATTAAGTAACGAACTTAGTACCATCAGCGGCGTAGCTAGAGATTTTTACGGTACGCACTTTACAGATTTGGCGCCCATTTGGCGGTCTATTTTGACGCCCTGGCGGTCCAGTTTTGCACTCTTAAGATCAGTTCGGAACAAGATCACTTTGGCGCCCTTAATTTTAAATATTTTGGTACGCACTCCAACACAGGAAGAATAAAGTACATATTTTACCATGTTTGACTAGCTCGACATAGGACATTTTTTCGCACTAACAAAATTCTGCTTTTAAACAGGCTAATGTAGTCCAGAATAACATAAACAGAGGCCGTTTTTAGAAACAATCTGTATCATCATGTAGTTATCGATAGCTTTACAACAAATAATTGTTACTTACTTTGCCTCAAGATGTTAAGAATGCATTGCAATTAAACGGGGAGCAAGTAATTTTATCACAGAAACGTGAAAAATTGCACACGAAAAAGCAATAAAAACAACACATGCAGCACGCGCGACAGCGTTTAACGCCCTCTCCCGTTAAACTGGGTTTAGACATTCAAAAGTATTTACCGAGAAGGTCAACGACAGAAAAACGACGGAACAACAGTTTTCGAAATTCACGGTATTGAACCATTCAACGTTTTCTTGCTGTCGGAATGCGGTCGATATAAATTGGCACGCAAACACTGCAAACTGAAGTTTTTCTATACCATTAACTGTGAACGTATCGCTTACAAGGCCTTATTCGTTTAAAGAATACTTTTATAGTTCTGCGGCAAAGTAAGTTGGAAGGAATTTATAGAAACCTGTGTTATTTAATAACTTCGTATGTACAGTATCGATAGTGTAGTGAATAGTTTACTTCGGAATGGAAACACCAACACTCTCATCCGTTTCAATTCCGGCATCCTCTAAAAGCGCAGTTTTCGTTTTAGGGTAGCCTTCCAATACAGCATCGACAATATCCATGCACAAACGTTTGCGACGCCGCCATTCCTTAAGCATGGCGTTGTACTGACGCATGACACGATCTCGATCGCTCTGGGAAACCTTAACTGTAGAAACCGAAAGACTTCCGAGCCGCTCTTCGAGGCTTTTTACTTGCTCGGACTCCTGAGAAAAACGAGACCTTTTTAGTAAAACTAGGCTAGTATGGTAACTAATTACAGTTTCAAACTCTTTCCTGGCTTCTGCTATGCTAAGCTTTCCAGCAAGCGATTTCAGCTCAGCTTCAGCATATTTCATGGCTTCTTCGTCTGCTTTCGAATTTGCAGTCAGGGTTGCGATTTTAACATCCATTTCCCTGAGTTCTTGTTCGGTTAAAGTAGGAAGTAGCGTCTGATTGGCAGCGTAGACTTTCTGCTTGCCGTATGTTTTTTCAATTAGTTGCCCATTCTAAGTAAAAATGAATATTGCTAAATTAGTTAAAATTAAGAAGAAAACTCCAAAACCTATAACTTGCCTCCAACAGTTGGTCAATGGCTTTCTGAACAGCAGCTTTTCCGTAGTCTTCTGGAACTTTCTGAGTGACATCGTTTATACTGTAAGGTCTGTTCTCACCAAGAAATAATTTCAGAACAAGATCCCGTGCTCCTGCGTCTTTAGTTTTGCTCATTTTTCCGAAAACTGCAGACCGTTCCTGTAACCACAACACTTCACTTCCCGCTTCTCTGTAAGCAATAACAGGCTTCCTATTATCCTATTGGCCAGAATTTGGCGCTTAATCTGAATTTGAACCAGAACTGTATTGCCATCTAGTGACTTTTTAAAAAAATGTTTGCTTTCAGAATGAGCAAGTCCGTTTTAATTACCGGTTGCGACCGTGGTATTGGTCTCAGGCTTGTTAAGCAATACCTCAAAGAAGGTTACAAGGTGAGCTTCAAATTCAACTGGCAACATAGTCATTACCAAAATTCGCTTAAGGTCTGCGCTACGTGCTTAAATCCGGACTCGGCCACGGACTTGAAGCAAATACTGACGGATTCCAATGTGGAATGCAAGGACCCCTTCAAGCTGGACGTCCGCGATGAAAATTCCATTAATCAAGCACGCGAAGAAATCAAGAAATGTTGTCCGACAGTGGACATTTTGATCAATAATGCGGGTATTTCAATTCCGAATCACCCCGAAGACAAAGCTTTGTTAATCAAACGGGACGACATGATGCACGTATACGAAACGGACGTCGTTGGAGCTTTGCTGGTCACCAAAGCTTTCGTCCCCTTGTTACGTGACGGTAACGAGAAAAAGGTAAATATAAATGCCTTTCGTTGTTAATCGTGTATTGTGCTCGTATCGTAGTAATCTAACATTTTGAAACTTGCCTCGACAGCTCAGGGTAGCTTAAATCTATGTTAACCATTGATGCTGTAGATCATCAACGTGTCTTCCAACATGGGAAGTTTGCAGCTTAACGCTCCTAACAACCCGGTTGGCGTATCGGTAGGCAATACAACAAGCTACCGTTGTGCTAAAGCTGCGTTGAATATGGCAACTCGCAATTTGGCATACGAATTGCCGGAATTTGTCGTCGTAGCCATGCATCCGGGCTGGGTAGACACGGAAATGGGATCTTCCAAGGGGGAAGTTCAGCCGCCACTTAGTGTCGACGAGTCCGCTCAGTACTTGGTATCCGCCATTGCGCGACTCACTCCAGAAGATTCGAGCGGCTTTAAGAATTACGATGGCAAGGATATTCCTTGGTAGGGATAGCTTAGCTTTCTCTTCAAAAACAAACAACTAAAAAATTCATACATCTGCTTTAACAACAGCCGCCAAGAAGTCTAAAACTTCGTTTTTTTTCTTTACAGGTAAATCTCGTGTTGAAGATTCCGTCAGGATTTTCTCGTGTACCTTTGTTTCTTTGTCAAACCCCTGACCCTCGCCCTGACCCTCCACCCCCTCTCCCTTCGGATCCTATTCCTGACCCACCCCCTGATGTACCGCCCAACACACGTCCCAACCCCAAAAGATTTTTACGTTACTCCCACTTGTACCAGCAATTATCTCCGCACTCAGCTTCAACCCCTTTTGGATTAACTTCAAGGCGTAATTACAATAAGATCCACTACCCGTTTCCACTTCCTTTCTTGAATTTCGAGCCGATGTACCCTTTTGTGTACTATTACGAAGGCACCGTGGATCTGAGTAGCAATTTCAAAGAAAAGCCGTCACGCAAGCCTGCCTCTGAAAGGGAATCAACGGACAAACCTACCGAAGACCCTCCCCCTTATGGCCCCATGAATCCGTACCCGAAACCTCACCAGGTCCCAGTACACCCTGATGAAAATGCACAACCTTGGCAAGAGCAAAATCAGTTGGACGTCCCACTCCCGGACGTAGATACGCCCTTGAAACCGATGCCGGAAGTAGCAGTCGAAAATGAAAATCTCGAGCAGTCTTCACCTCTCTCGAAGAACGTTTCAGAACATGCGGATCACAAGCCTCTACAACCTCCCAAATCACCCTCCTACGAACAAAAACGGTACATGAGATACAAACCGGGTGACCCGCCTCTCAAGCCGCCAATGCACCCAGCCATCCCCAACGATCCGACCTCGCCTTTCGTCGTCGAGCCCACGCAACCACCGCCCGACGAACCGCCGGAAATCCCAGCGTCGCCGTACAATCATCCTGAGATTCCTGGTATGGAAAAGGAGCCTGAAGTGCGCTTTGATAGTCCCGAAATCCCTCCGCCGACAAAAGATCCTATAGACCAGGCTCGCTCGGCGCAAAAAGACTCGTGGGGTAAGAAAGACGAGCCTGTACCTAATCCTAAATCGGGCGAAAAACTTGCTACTCCGGGTCCTTGGCCTTGATTTCCAAAATTTGAACATTTTTAAAAACCTTTTTTTGGGATGGACCGGGGTTAAATTCATTGGTCAAAGGAGCTGAGTGCGAAGCTTGAATTACTGGTTTTAGATGTTGGTATTTTTGTACGCGTATTATTTTTTTAAAATAGTTCTTCGATCATTAGTGTAGAATAGAGGAATACAGATTTGCAAAATGGTTCACGTTGTTTTTGTTCTTTGAATCTTCGTACAGTTAAGTCGTTCATTTGAGGGCGCCATTTGCGATTGCTTTACATAAGGATGAAAAGAAATTTTCGTGAAGACAAGAAACTCGAAATGCGAAAAAAATGTACAATCACTTTATACATAAATTAATTTAGTTGCTTTTTTCGTTCAGCATTTTTTTATGTCTACAACTTAAAATTTTTTTCATTTTTTTAACGTCTGTGGTCCTTGGATGATAGCCGGGGTTATTTTGTTATTAGTGTTGTGATTTGTTGTAGAATGTTTTGCAGATGTCGTAAAATGTAAGGGCCCAAGGCACTGATAGGTAGAATGGGAAGGAGCAAGAATTGGGCGCGGTTTTGTATGAAAACGTAATAAAAATAGGTAGGGAGGTGTAAAGTACAGGTTTTGAATCCCATGGAAGCCCTTACGGTAGTTTTGTTTTTCGGCATACACGAATATTTCAAGAGATCAGAAAAATGAGCAGGATGATTCTACAGCTTTCATCAAAATGCTATAAAACTTAAGAAAAATGCAGTACGGAGGAAAAACAAAACCCAAAAAAGGCAAAGGGATGATCTGATGAGGGCTGGGGGGTGGGATGCTGGGGTGGAGTTTGTATCACAGGCCGCGTTTTTCCGCTTGTTATCAAAGTGGGGAGGCGACGGGGGCTCGAAGGTAACGAAATAATGAGTCATGTATGTTCAGTGTCCGATTGCAAAAGAAGCTGCAAATGTGCGTGACTGTTTGGCCCTGGCCCCTGTGTTGACCTCACGTGACCTGATGAGTTAGATGCTCCCGTTACGCTCGGCGAGTTTGACATCCACTTGAAGGTCAACCCTTGCGACGCTGTTGATGATGCCCCACTCAAAACCTGGAGCAAAAAATATCAATTAATCTACTGATTCCCTTAAGACAAAAACGAGATCCGCGTTCGTTTGGACTAAACTTTTAAAGTTTACGGAAGTCGACTTGGAAAGTCTTGAATCCAAAACGAACGGTTATAATAAGCTAAGTTTACGATTGCTCCACCCATGGGGCGGTGCTTGTCGAAAATAAACAATACACGAATTGTTCGTTTTTCGAGTACGGATTTCAATAGCAAATTATTGTTTTGTTCTGTGGGGCAGTTAATTTCTTCTATTCTTAAATCAGTTTTTAGTATTATCCGGATAACTGAAGATGTGGCTGAGGAAGATGTTTAGAGGATAACCGTCTCCCACTGCTCGTTTGCAACTTACGCTCGTGCTTCTTGACCCAAAATTCAAAACTCCAATGAAAAAATCGTCGATTGCCAATTAAAGTATTTAAAAAAAACAATTAAAATATACTAAAAGTAGCGTATTCTTGAAAAGCAGTCTCTCGACCTGCGCGTAGTAAACAAAGGAAATAAATTAACAAGGGGGGCGGAGTTAAGTTTAAGTCTGGGCACATGAGTACTCGTTATAGACTTGAGACCAAAAGTAGAAGTCGACTTTCAAAGTCTAAGTCGACTAGCTAAATAAAACGCTTATAAGCCCGAAGTTTATCCATCTCGAACGCGTACAAGCGCGTCTCGGGTCGACTTTTAAGTCGACAAACTTTCGTCAAAACGAACGCGGCTAAGTATTCACTTACCTGATGTCCAAGTGCCTGAGGAAATGACATCGGAGCCGTAGCTCCGGTGGGGGTTAGGGTACTAGTAGAAGGCGTGGTTAAAAACGTAGGTCTGCCCCCAATACTGTTTTTGCTGAGTCCTGCTCCCATTCCACTCCCACCACCACTGCCACCTGAATCTGAAAATGTGACGTTGCCCCCAGGACCCAACCCCAAGTTAAATCCCAACGGAAAGTTCATAATATCCGAGTTAAGCACTCCATCTTCCCCTACGAGTCCTTCCAACATCTCTAGACCCTCAAAAGGGTCTAACATTGGATCAGGCGAAAGATGAAGTCCGTTGGTGTAGGAAGTCACAAACTCCGGTTCCGGTTCTTGCTCGACGAAATTCGGCTCTAGTTTCCATCGCTTACTCTTCCACTCGAAGTCAGCCGGGAAATCTTCGGGTGCAGCAGCTTCTGCTGCACTCCTTTTCCTATGGTGAAGCACGCCATTGGGTAGTGCAGGCTGAGACGGCGCTGGATGGTGGCTGAATGTTGGTTTAAGAGAATTCCGAAACGCGTTCCATGAACGCGAACCTGGAGCTCGCGTCCATAGTGACCCACAGGATTTCAAACCAAAGGTACAAGACTGAAAAAAATATTGAAGAGCCCAAATTAAGTTTCGAAACGGGTCACTGAAAAGTCATTATTTTAATTACCGCTAATGGTTGAGGTGGCTTAAGGGTGGTATAAATGGGACTAGACGGTCGTTCTTCTCCTCCCACGGGGATCAATAAAGGAGAATGGTTCGGCTGCTGAAGTGCAGCTTTAGAGTCGTTGGAATCGCCACCAGTTTGAATGTGCAAGGGTAATGTGGTAGCCGTGGATTTAGTCGAAGAATGGGGGACAGGCGTGGCTTTTGAGGCCACAATTTTTGTGGATTTGGCGGGTTTGGTAAGCGCCAAGGTCAAAGTCGCAGAACTGGAACTGGAAGCCGAGTTCTGCAGAATGGTGGAAGCTAAAGACGTTGAACTCAAGGAGACCGAAGACACAGATGCATTGTTTTGTCTCGCAGAAGTTTCTTTGGCTGCTCGATGCGTTGCTAGCAAATCATCAAAGGCTTTACTTCGCCCTGTCACCGCTCTGTAAAGAAAAGAAAGACAAAAGGAGATCCATTTCGAAAGAAACAGTTTCGCAGTTTCGAGAGATACCTTCTTAAACTCAGTGAATGGGCTTTACAAGTCAAGGACCTCGTGCAAGGCCGAGCGTTCTCGGGCATCCAGACACCGCAATGCTTTTCAGGATCGAATTCTCGGTCTTTGAGAGGCAAGCATTTGCGGTCTGTTTTCGAGTTTTTTCTTTTCTTGCTCGTAGTCTTCGGTCCAATGAGATCAGTGGCGACTGCAACCGGATTACCCAGCAGGTCATCATCTCCCAGCAATGAGATTCCTTCTTCGGGCTCTGGCAAGTGGATTTGCACCGTAGGGACACCTGAAGGATCCAAGTTGACTGTCATGGTGATGTTGCTGAGGCAAGCAGCAGGAGCAGGGCTAGGGGACGGAGGAGTGGAGAAAAGTGGCGAAGGAGGCAGAGAAGGTGGAAGTGTAGGAGGTGGTAAAGGTATCTCGAAAGGAATGCTGGTGGGTAACTTGGCATTGCTACGTTCTTTGTGCCGGTCTTTCCGAGGACGACAGCTCGTGGGCGGGGCTTTGGTAGCCATAATATCAGGGACAGGTTTGCTGCTAATGCTGCTGGCGTTGGCGACCGGCGTGGCAGAGGAAGTATTCTTTTTGCCTTTACTCCGCGAAGGAGGGGCGGGTCCGCCAGTCAGTGCAGAAACTGGCGTGGCTTCTGGTACGGCAGGTAAAGGAGAAGGCGGGTGTCGCGATTCTACATACCACATAAAAGTAGTTAAAGCCGGTTTTCAAAAGGCACATTTTTTCCATTTTTCAATTTTAGAAATTTTTTTAATTTACCTATATGTCCTTGTAAGGCTTGTGGAGTACATACTTTGTTACACATGTTACACACAACCAAATAGAAATCATCACGGACGGGACACAGGCCATAGTAACACATTTCTACAAATAAACCAGAAGTCGATTAGAAACTTTGTTCGAAAATATCGCAAACATGTACCCTTATTAAAGATCAAGAGACAAATACAGCAGTTTAACAGACAACTGATTTGTCAGGTCTTAATAACAAAGAAGTACTGCAATTTTACGTATATCAGAAAGCTTAAAACGATGGACAACATGATAGGGAAATAATCAGATGAAAGATAATATCACCTTCACTGTGAAGCTTCATGGCATCCCCTTGTTTGCGGTCTGTCTTCCCAGCACCATCCTCATCGCCTATAGATTGAAATAGTCCATTAAAATTATATTTTTTTCAAGGAGTTGATCATGATTCAAACATCCATTCATTTTAAATTTTGCTGAAGTTTTCGGATGAGGTCAAAGCCCCGCGCACCTGGCCTTCGCTTGACCCGGGACATTACGGCATGGTACCACGGCCGTTTTAAGACATCCATATTTTTTTAAATTTTAAACCTAGACGCAGGATTGATTAATCAAGTGTTTGCACTTACTCTGAGGACTGTCCCTGCCTAATTTTTCGGCCCACACGGACCAGGGTTGTCCGTGCAGGCTGCTTGGACTGTCATCGCCAGACGCCATTTTTCACACTGGCTCCCTTTTGGCCCGGGATAGCAAAAGCCAGCCCGGGATAATTCCTTCACTTGCATCTGCCTAGAGACTCGAAGAGCGGGCTAAAGGTAAGCCAAGCGCGGCCGGTTTAATTGTCAAAACAACAACATTTGTATATTGCAAGTTGGCAAGAAAATGGGAGACGGTAAAACCCTGGATATAAGCTTGTGTAATTTGACGCTAAATGTTTGTTTCTTTAGAGGAAGTTATTCGTAAACGATTACTAATTGATGGAGACGGCACAGGAGATGACAGGAGGCTAAATGTTTTGCTTCGGTCCTTCACTAAATGGTGCATGTCAACTTCAGAGAGTCCCGAAGAATAGTAACTAAACTAAGCTTGTTTGAAATTGCTTAGTGAACTGTTTATTTTAATAGCCGCTTGCAGTACGAGCGTATAATGAGCCAAATAGCTCAGTGCGAAACAGCCATGACCAAATCCCATATCATGTCAGCGATGAATGGAGAAGAACTGCGGCATTACGAGAGTTTATACTCTACAATCGAGTCCGCTATCGCTCAAGCTCGCAAGGATATTGATGCTGCCAAAGCCGATTTAGCGGAAGCCAAGCAAGTCCGACGTAATCGCATGGAGTACGACGCCTTAGCTGCCATAATTGCCACTCAGCCTGATAGACAAGATAACAGCAAACGTTTTGCTCAGTTACAAGCCGAACTGCAGGAGTCGGAAGAACAACGAAAGAAGCTGGAAGCCAAGTTGCAAATGCGGCAGAAACAGTGTCACCTACTCCTCACTGCTATTGCTCAACTACAAGACCTCCTTGAGCAAGAAAAAGACGATTTCGCAGCACCTGATGATGATGGTGACTTTTCAGGTTTAGAAGAAATGGAGACTTCCACTGGATAAATGCTTTGACTGTGTGACCCTTACTGAAACAAATCTCCCATTGAATATCTTTGTATTACACCAATGAGACCCGCAATACACCAGGAATGTTGTAATGTTAAACTTTTTTTTGCTACTGGATCATATAGAATAAGCGGGAATGTTTTTTTTTTCTTCGGAACACAACGACATCTACAACATCTAACGTTGTTCGTTTATTGCTAGCACCATCTTACGTACTTAGTTTCCGAGCCAGCCGCGAACTTCCTTCACAATAGCATTCCGGTCAATATTGTATTTCTCCAGCAATGCTTGAGGAGGACCAGAACGAGGAACTTCGCGCACAGCCATACGCTTGACTAACGCATTGGGCTCCATGGACAATGCACTAGTCACTGCCTCCCCCAAGCCACCTAATCGAGTTTTTTTTTTATTTATAATGCACAGATAATTGTTAATGGTTACGTTACCTTCAGGATAATGATCCTCAACCGTCAATACACGACCACCAACGCGTTTAGCTTGGGCAATCAGCAACTGCTCATCGATGGGCTTGATCGTAAAGGGATCCACGACCGCCACAAGAATACCATGCTCCTTTTCCAAAGTCTGGGCCGCCGCCAAAGCTTCATGCAAGGTAACACCAGCTCCAACGATAACCATCACATCATTATCGTGTTGCAGTACAACTTTGCCTTGGCCAATTTGGAAGTCTTCGTCATTGGCGTAAATGACGGCCGTGTTGGGGCGAGACGTGCGAATGAAGCAAATGCCTTTCTTATTGGCGGCTAATTCTACTGCCCTTTCGCAAGAGACAGCGTCGCTGGGATAGAATACAGTGGCAGTAGGAATGGAACGGAACATGGCCAAATCTTCCAAAGCCATTTGGGAAGGACCATCTTCACCAATAGACACGCCAGCATGGGATCCCACACAGTTGATGTTAGTTTGCGAAATGGCGCCCATACGCAACTGAAAATGTTGAAATGACACTAAAATTAACACACTACAAATCAAGACCATACACGGACAGAGAAACGTGTTTACAATAAAAAAATATCTAATAATAAGAAACAAATAATAACAAAAGGGAATAATAATATTATATAATAAAATTACTTAATTAATTAACAACCCAGCATTTAAGTTAAAATATAATGAAGAAAAAGTAAAGGTAAAAAAACCAGGTTCTACCGAGATTTGAACTCGGATCGCTGGATTCAAAGTCCAGAGTGCTAACCATTACACCATAGAACCGATGAGAAGAAACTCCTAAGAAGGTATGGAAAGGGATAATACCTGGTCGAAAGCACGGGTAAAGAAGGCAGCGAAAGTCGAAACGAACGCCACGGTGCGGTCACGACAGGCAGCTCCCATAGCCACACCCACCAAATTTTGTTCGGCGATGTAGCACTCGATATAACGGTTGGCGTCCACAGTCTTGATTTTGTCGGAATAGGTTGAGTTTTTCGTATCCCCATCCAAAGCGATGACTCGAGGATGACTTTTAGCCAACTTAGCCAAAGCAGTTCCGTAAGACAGACGGGTAGCGACTAATTCGCCCAATTTGTAGCTAGGAGGAGATGCCAATGTGATGTTCGACAAGTCTACCTTGACAGCTTCACCGGGAGGAGCGGCAATGGATACAGTGACGTCATCATTTCCGTCCATTCCCGCCAAAAGAGCCTAGTAGATAATTAAGCACTATTATAGCGACTGAATTCCGAAAATTAAAGAAAATTAAAACAAAAGCTTACTTTAATAACTTCATCGCTCTTATCTCCCAACGGCTTGCCGTGCCAATTTTCAGAATCTGAAATCGTGGGGAATTTGTATCCTTTGAAGGTGCGAGCCAAGATAGCTGTAGGTTTCTCCGTATTCTTATGTGCTTCTTCAAAGGCCTACAATGAAAGGGAAAAAAACGAATGATTTTATGAAACATAAGAAAATCAGGGTAAAAAAATTGAGTTTTACTTTGACGATTTCCTCGATATCATGGCCGTCGATAACAATAGCATTCCAACCAAAGGCATCCAAGCGTTTACGGTACGTCTCCATGTCATGCTGCAATGCAGTGGCTTCAGACTGACCCAAACGGTTAATATCAAAGATGGCGCACAAGTTGCTCAGTTTGTAATGACCAGCAAAGTGCAAAGCTTCCCAGACAGAACCTTCCGCGCTTTCGCCGTCACCCAACAAACAGTACGTCCTATACTCGGCGTTGTCCAAGTTTTTGCCAATGTAGGCCATGCCAGCAGCCACGCTCAAGCCTTGGCCCAAAGAACCAGTGGCTACATCCACAAAGTTCAATCGTGGGGTAGGATGACCTAATGAAAGGGAGGGTGTAATATGAGGAAAAGTTACAAGGTTACTTGCAAGGGGGAAAGAGCTGTACCTTCTAGGTCATTATCAAGCTCGCGAAGTTTTAGGAGCTCGCTGGTGGGAAAGAGCCCCGCTTCAGCCCAGGCGGCGTACAGAATTGGAGCAGCGTGACCCTTGGACAAAATAAAACGGTCCGAACCGGGGTCGCGGGGATTTTCCAAACTGTAACGCATTTCATGGAAGAAAAGTACCGACAGGACGTCCGCCATCGAAGAGCAGGATGTGGGATGCCTACCAAGGAGAGAAAACCATAAATACAACAACGTTTATGGTTATTAGTGCAAGGATTTGAAGAGGTGGATGACCTTATTCCATTTCTTAGGACAAAAACAAAAAGAAATTGGTCGGCATCAAGATACGGTAGAGAAAGTGTGCATGTTAGGGGGCCATGGGATATAAATGAGCGATCAAGCGTAAATGGCATCACTCGTACATGAGTTATACGAAAGGAATGTGTACGAGAATTTTAGAATGTTTACAATAATACTGATAGAACCAACAATTTTTTTTTAATTGGGGAATCAGGTGTGAGCTGGGCTCGTTGCCCCCCTCGTCTATTACCATTTTTGGTAACATTTTAACCAACATTTTAACTTACCCAGACTTAGAGGCATTGGTAGACTTGATGGAATGAATACGAAGCCGGTCGGCCAGCAGGCGCAGATCTTGGATTTTCTTAGCATCCGCCATGATTGCAAAAGTGATAGAAGGCAGCCTGTGAATATTCAATACATCTTTGAAAAGGCAAAATAATACAAAGCAGGAATGTACTAATTTAGCAGTGATTCGTCATTTTAGTAACATTTCTATACGAATAATAGCACAAGGCGAGCATGACGGGCAAAAAGAACACATTGATGTAACTAACAAGCCTGACAGAGTATAAAGGTCAAAAGCTTCGTAATGCTGTCCCACTTAAGTCTTAAGTTTGACAGCATCTCAGCTTAATTTAATATTATTGCGTAGTATTTATTAAGAAAAAAGCAAATAACCTTGACTTACGAGTTGTAAGGTGAAAACAGCAAACCGATGCACTGATCGATGAAGAGTGATGTTAAACCCGGCTTCTGCACTGCTTTTATGTACAACGCAGCTGGTTTGTCCTGAAAGTTGGAACAAGGCTACAGGGAGGAGTCAGAAAGGGGCGTCAATCCGTATAAAGCCAACAAAATCATTCATTTGCCAGTGGAGACAACATAACATTGCGCAAAACGCCCATTCCGTTGTGTTACACCCCTAAACAAATCATAAATACAAGCATGTGCTATATTCTATCCAAGTGAAGCATAATTAATAGTTCCTTTTCATTATTCAGAACAATGGTTGTTCACTCAGCCTTTGAAGTCAATTTGGTTTCAGCTGATTTGAGGCCGGATGAGTCCATCATCCAAATAGCAGATACGCTCGACTATGTAAATCAAATGGCCTCGGACATCTTTGGCAAGATTAAAGTTAGGATTAGTGAATGCCAGACGAAAATTCAAGAAATCAACAGTCGTACTAACCTAGCCCAAGAGAAAGTTCAAAAACTGGTCGGGAGCAAAAAAGCTGTAACAGTTTTCTCTTCTTCGAAGTACCCCGTTCAAAACTTATCAGCTGAAACCACGGCATTAATACCAATTTCTACGTCAGCAATCAAGCGTTCCAACATACCAACATCTCGTTGTGAACCACAAGTAGATCACTACGTCTAACCTACGCAATTTTCATTCTGCTTATGTCTAGGAGAAGAGCAAAATATTCCAGGTTCCATTTCAAAAGCCTGAACACGCAGTTGCGTCAGCGCCCATGCATTCTGTGGGAGGATTACTCGTTTTCGATACTTTGGAGAGCATCCACGAAGTACCTTCTCCGGAGCCTGCGGAAGAGATGGGCATGACCTTAGCAGACGCTCCGCACTCGATCCTTGAAAGAGAAGGTCTCGAAAGACCAACAGCTTTGTCCTACCTCTACAGCCCTCACTTGGGCGACGTACCCGAATTAGACTTGCCTCTCGACTTGCCGGACTTACCTGGTAAATTCGAAATCTCAATATTCGCAAAATATACGGCAGGAGTCTCACGGGATGAATCTTATAGGCATTGCAACGGATGTAATTTATGAGAGCGATTTGGGCCCAGGCATTGCTCCCTCATTGGGTTTTAACCTCAACCTCCACCAAGCCATTTTAGAACGTTTGCCGGAACTTCCGGATATCCAGTCCATTGAAACCTCACACCAACCCCCTCCTCCTCCTCCACCTGTAGTCATAGTGTCTGTTGCCGCCATGGCTCCTATTCCTGCTGCTCCTGCACCGCCTCCACCTCCACCAATGCTACCTGTAATCCACCAAGCCCCGCCTCCACCTCCACCAATGCTACCTGTAATCCACCAAGCCCCGCCTCCACCTCCACCAATGCTACCTGTAATCCACCAAGCCCCGCCACCGCCTCCCCCGCCCATATCCATGCCAAAATTGGAAACCCAGAAACGAGAAGAAGTAGTGGTAATTTCTCTAACCTTTGGTAGTCGTGTAACAAATTAGCATGTCTCACAGGCACCAGAGGCTGATAGGTCGAATCTAATGGACGCTATACGAAAAGCGGGCGGAACCAAAGCGTTGAAGAAAACTAAAGCAGAGATCGCCAAAGTTGAAAAAACGACACCTTCAGCGGCTCCTGCTGGGGACCTTATGGCCGACTTATTTAGCAAATTGTCAATGCGTCGCAAAGTACTTAACGAAAGCCATTTAAACCCGTGAAATATTTATGATTTTTTTAGGGAATCTCTGGGATTGTTGCTGGTCAAACCGAAGCTCAGAATGCAGTTTCAGCAATGGATCGTGTGAACGCCCTAATTCCACCTCCACCGAAGCCCACTGCTCCTGCTGCAACTGAAGATGACGAGGACTGGCAGTAAATGTTGATGTTTGGGATAGATTTTATATTGTGATCTTATAAAGGACGAATTGCGGGCCCCGTTTGTCACGCACAGGAAAAATAACATTTGAAGACTTCTGTGTAGTTAGTGGGTGGTTAGTGGCATGATTTTATCCCCCCAGATTAAACAACTAACGTAAAATTATGTCAACAATTGGCTTTTTCCTGTTAAATTGATGGTTTCAAACGAGTTCATGTCCCCCTGTACAAAATGAAAACAGTTAAAAAGATATGTTTCTGTTAAAAACCCAAATATAGGTTACTTTGTTAGCAAACGATTTGATTTTCTCCACTATTGAATGAGCGTGGCCTCGGATGGGCACCGTGATTGACACCTCTTCGCCTTCGCCTTCGTCTTCTCCTTCTTGCAGACCGCAACTTTCAGCACCAGGTAATACTGCGTCATGTTCTTCACATTCACCATCGTTCTCATGACCCAAGGGCATATGTGCCACTCGAGATTTAGACTCGGAGCGTTGGATTAGTTTCATGTACTTATACTCCAAACGTTGCTGCTTTTTCCAGCAGTAAAGTACCAAAACGCAAAGCAATACAGCTACAACCACGCATCCCATTGAAATCAACTATAGAACATGCATTTTAACAAAATTGTTAATAAGTTTAAAAGAAAAACTAGGACTTTACTTGAAGCACGAAGGGAATGTGTTCTTTACAAGCGGCTGACGTGTGTTTCTGTTCCGAGGAGCGCATTCGACATCCTTTTCCTGCCAAGTAATGCACCGTTTGCTGTCCATTAGTGCACTCGCTCTTCACCACCCTAAAATGAAACTCAAATTAAACTTAAATTTGGGCTGACGTGGTAGGAGATGGACTGTACCGAACATCTGTATGCCCACATAAAGGACAAGCATGAGGCGTAGTCCATAAAAAGTGGAAATGGCAACCATCACATGTGCCATCCGGGCAATTAGGTGGTAATTGGACGAGTCCCGATCCCGATGCTTCCGCGTCACAACGCAACGTAATGCTCGTGGTCCTTCCATCTGGACAAGATCGACTGGACCTGCACCAAAATTATCGACTCGTTTTAATTCGCGATAACTTTTAAGTAAAGAGATAAATTACGTAGAGGCTGAGTAGAACAAATAGAGTTGTTTCTCTTCGCTCAAAAAGGATTGCGGGATAGTTATATTAGCAAACGACGAGTTTGAAGTGACTGCTAATAATTGGTCGCCCAAAGAAACTGCCTGAGTGGATAATGGCCCATTGCCAGGTCCCATTCCACTGCTCGGGATCAAAGTACTTCTGCAGATGAGTGCTTCGACCTTCAGAATAACCCATTAGAAATAAATCGAAAGGTTATTTTGGCCTTTTACGTCATTAGTTTCAGGTACACCAGGCATCGGAGCAGTCAAGTTGTTAGTACAGGACACAGGCTTTAATCCACACAAGGAAACGTTAAAAACGTGCGAATACTGCAACCCCGATGCTGTGAACAGCAAGCTTCCAGGTACCTCCCGCGGAATGCTATTAAGCAGGAATAAAAAGAACCCGAGAAGACCAAACCGAGCAAAACCTTACCTTCCAATTTCCCGTAAATCATACTGGACCCCATCAATATTAGGTTGGCAATCCGACATACAATTTTGGCCATCCAATGACAGTAAACCGGGTCCACAAGATACACAACCGACGAAGCCATCTGCAGTGACACCAGCTACCGTATGCGCCGGGCATTTAATGCATTTCCCGGTGCGCTTATCAACTACTTGTCCCGTAGGGCATCCAATACAGCCTCCGGATTGAGATGAACCCTAATTAGACGCAAATTTCATTAGTCGACGTCTGTAAAAGTGTAACAAATAGAAGGAAATTAAGTTACTCGTAGACACGGTAAACAAGATGAAGCCCCGCCTTCCACTGTATTGGTAATATTGATGGAAAACAATCGGGCTACGTCATCCTCATAGCGTTTTACTCCACGTCGTCCGTGCTCACGTTCTCGCTCCTCTTGATTGTCTTGATCCCAGGGCAATTTTTGGAAAGCCCAGCTGAAAGTGTAGCTGTCATTCCGAATAACGTCAAAAACGTAACTCTGTCTTGGTTGTCTACCCATCCAACTATGTATCACAGATACACCTTTGCTTGGCGTGCCCTTTCGAAAATTCCCAGTTACTTACTGTTACAATCAGGAGATTTTTTATTATTTATATTTTACCTGCATAAAAACGAACTCACAGTCCGCCTGGCAATCCAGCTCGAAATTAAACGAAACTTGGCCCAGCGCATTCATAGGGCCTCCACTATTTCTTCCACGGAATCCTTTATCGACCACGACTGACAATACTAGGTACACCATAGGTGCGTGTCCTTGTCCTGTGCGTACATGCGAACCACCTGGACCTGACACCCAAGCTTGTCCAGTACCACAGCCTGTTCCTAAGCGGAAATAAATGTGCGATTCATCTTTCTTCGTTCACATCTCTTACGGAAGATTACTTACCATCGAGAGTCATGCATTTGACAGTTAAAAAATACGGGGGTAGTTGTTGCCACCACATTAGCTGTAATCCAGTGTTCGGTGACGTGTTGGGCGGACAGGGCGTGCACACTCCGCCTCCTGATGATTTCCAGCCGGCAGGACACCAATCGCATTTTCCGGAATTGGCGTTCAGCGCCATACCTGGGTTACAAGGAGGACAAATTCGGCTCGCACTGGGCGGTAATTGCGCTGCTCTATTGACATCATAGCTGCAGATTCGAGGTTCTAACCAACGATACTCCACCCGGGTCTATTTCCCGGAGATTGGCAATAAATATTACCAGTTAAAATTTCCATATAAAATACCTGATTGAGGGAATCGCACGGAGAGCGAACTTCGAAATAATCCTGGTTCGTGCAAGGCAATTTTTGGGAGCATTTGGGATCTCCTGCGCGACTGTACTCCGTTGTCGAATTACACGGCACACATTCGTTCCTGGAATTGCTCGAATAATAGTTGGCTGGGCACGGCAGGCACACTTTTGCTCCTGCCAAACTGTAAGTGCCTTTAGGGCACGCTGAACAGCCATTTGACGCAGCCACGCCTTACCACACAAAGAAAAGAAAAGAAACTTTTCCAAAGCAATTCGCAAGTTATTTTGTATATACCGGTAATATAAATCTGCTTTATGAGAATGGGTTTGGTTTGCCTGGCACTAATCCCAACTGCTTTCCATTGAAGTAAGTGAACTCCTGCAGTCAAAGGGACCGTTTTGGTAACCCAGGCGCCAGCCTCGGTCATTCCTGGCCATTTAAACTCTTCCGATTCCATTTCCCCTTGGCAAACATCATTTTGCGCCTAAAGCCGCAAGATAAACAATAACAAAAGTCACACCTTATATTCTATTTAAAAAAATAAAAAACGAGGAAAACCTGAAATTGAAAAATGACGTCATCGTCTGGATATTGATATGTGTACGTCAAAGCACCACTCTGGACTAATTTGGCAGTCATCGATAAACTAGCCACACATGGGCCACCGGGAAATGCAATATACTCGCCTTTTCCTTGCCAACCGGATCTACGGTAGAAAAAAATAGTAGTGTAACTAAAGATAAGATAAAAAAAATCCCAAGGCAAAGTATACCGGGAACAGTTATATGTAGCTCGCTGTCGTTCCAATGTCACAAAGGCAGATCTCGACGCAAAAGGCTCGACTTCGCTGCGGAATGTATCAGGTAACTTATCCACTGGCCAAGTATCAATGCTCACAGCGTTCCCTAACGAGTAGGTTCCACTGGGGCATTTCTGACAGGTCAGACTATCCAGATCAAAGGAATAACCCGGTTTGCATCCCAGCGCTGAAATTATGTATTATTATTTTTAAAAAAATCGTGATTGGGATGGCCAATTAAGAGACAATTACCACAAGAATCAATACGGGTAGGTGCATTTGGAGCTCCTCCGGTGCAAGATCCAGGGGACGGCACAGAAACTCTCCATCGTCCTCCATTGTCGTCGCATTCTGTTAACTCGTAGTGGAAGTTTTTCTGCAATGTAAACCAGGCCCCGAAGTCCCTTATCACTTGTGAACTTCCCTTTCCAACATCCTGCCCCAAGCCCCATCGAAAATAAATGCCAACTTACCGGCAAACAAGTGGGGAGGTTGTCGGCTACAGCTTCCCACAAAGATCCTGAACACAACACTATTACCCAAATCGACACGAACTTTGCTTCCATGACAGTGACTTTTAACAGCTCAGGAAATGAATAAACTGTTGTTCCGCACAGGAGATAAAAAAGGAAAAAAGGAATCAGCAGAGTGTCGTAGTGTGCGTCTGCATGGTGTCAACAAGTTTTGCCATTAAAAACTTGGTGAGCAGGCCAGCCCGGAAACCCCCACGTATCGTAGCCTCGCTATGACATACTATTGATCCATTTTAGCGCATACGCAATGAAGTGAACTCTTCCTTCGTCGCTCTCACCCCCCTTATTCCGCACCAGATACAATCAAGCCGTGGATTAGAGTCAAAGGACAAAAGCAAATGGCCCGCATGGACCTGCACGTGCGAGCTTTTGTACAAAACGGAGGCTTTATTCATGTTTTTCAAACAGTCTACAATTTTAATCAGGGATTATACTGAACACAGCACACTTTGAAGGTGGAAAAATGTAAGCGATAAATATTGGGTTCAGTCCTCATCATGATCCGAGTCTGAATTCCCTGTCGCCGAGTCTGAAGAGGAATCTTCTTCGCCAGATAACTGAACTTCTTGGCCAGCAACTTGGCAGCGATGAAGTAATGCTTCTTGGTAGGCGGCTTTTACTGCACGACGTTCAGCTGGTCGTCGAGAGCCAACCAAATGACACTTATCTCGTCCAGCGTCCACTCCCAAAGGCTCTAACTTCGAGCGTGGTAACCACTGCCTACATTAATTAAAGACGGATGCAATTAAACTTCCAAACTGACAGGAAGAACGCTTCGCCGACAGGAAAAGTCTCCGACACAAAGTTTAAGAGATGAGTTTCCTTTTTCTTCCTGGGGAGAAGCGGAGGATAGAAGTAAACGCTCTTGTGTGGTTACGACCCAAATCTCATCCAAGTTTTAATCAACGAGAGTGTTCTGACATTTGGCTTTTAAGCTTCTTATTTAGAGTGAGTTTTTCTGCTTTTTACTGAGACACGTAAATTGAGGCTACTGTCACCCATCACTAGGATTAATTCCGCTCGCATTATGAGGGCGCGAGTAGGGTATAGTGGGCCGGTTTAGTCAACTCACAGGAGATGAAGATTTCCAGAACTAAATATTCCTTTCCTGTGGAACAGAATCACGCAATCCAGGTAAAAGAAAAGAACGGGTTCTTACCATGTACGTTTAGAGTCGAAGAACAAAACCAGGAAGTGGTTTTCAAGCTTCTGGTTGGATCCTTGCTGACCTAAAGCCAGCACATCTTCAGGTGGAACCGGTATAGGCACTCCGTTATGCAGCACCCCATTTCGAGGCATTCCAGGGTTAATAATCTACCAATAATACACGTGATAATCTACCAATAATACATTAATACACGTGATTATCACAATAACCACGACATGCAGAAAACATGGCATGCATCGACCGTTTAGGACAACTCATGAGGTAAAAATTCACTGTTGAAAGATTCATGATTATAACACGTCGTTGAATATTCATTCGGTAAACTAATTCGCAAGCAAAATAGGTCAAAGTTGGCTTAAAATACGTAAACAAAACACATCTTTACGCCTTAATACAAGTTATTAACACTATAAACCATGGCATGCAGAAAACGGCATGCACCGACCGTTTAGGACAAATCTCATAAGTAAAGATTCATTGTTGAAAGATTCATCAGCTATAAACAGGTCGTTGAATATTCATTCCGAAACTAATTCAGTTGGAATCATTCCCTCTGAAGTCAACACAACAAAGGCATCGGCTTTTGAAACCGCAGTTCAGAACAGGTTTACATTTTAGGTACAAACTAATACGCAAGCAAAACAGGTAAACATTAGCTTAAAACACGTAAACAAAACAGGTTAGAAATAAGTAAAATTGATAAACAGAATAGGTCAGAAATAAGTAAAATTGATGGATCCAAAACCTGAAAGAGATATAACTTACCAAGGCAGGATACCAAGGAAACCCTCTACATTTTGCCCAAACCAAATCCATGGGTTGCAAAGCCAAATCCGTGGGGTCGAAACCGCCAGCCTTGTTATTAACGGCAGGCGTACCCTCATCGGCATTCTGAATCGTTGGTGTCACAGTTTCTACCGCATTTGCAGCCGCTTCTTCTTCCTCTAGATCTTCGTCATCCTCTCCTTCTTCGTCGCTTTCTTGAGATTCCGAGTCTGAATCGCTCGTATGCGAAGGCGAGCTTGACCGCGAGCGCTTAAAATCATCGTCATCTCCTCCTCCCGGTCGCGACGGACGATATATCCGGAAGCTCTCGCTTTCAAGCGGTAGAGCCGCCAAATCTGTATTATTGGAGGATAGCAATGTACTGGGTTGAATGATAGCGTTGCTGTTAGTACTGGCCGTCGGTAATGACATTGAAAACAACCCAGAACTAGGTTGGGTTGTACTCAGCGAACTGATACTCGGATTATTCGACTGTTGCTGTTGGGAACTCAAGTTCTGGGCCTTTGCCCCACCTTTACGTCGGCCGGACCCGGTCGTGGTAGTATTTGCTGTAACAATTGCCGCAGGTGGAACGGTACTAGCCAGAGCAGCAACTGTACCAATGCTGGCAGTAGTTTCTGACGGTTTACGAGTTCGATTTGACCCACGTTTGGTTGGCGGTGCTGGAGCTTCGGGTTTCTGCATAAGAGCAAAAAGAAAAGGGAAATACAGTAGATGCCACATATTGTAATCACGTTTGTCAAGTAGATATGATTATATTAAGCAGAGATCCTAATAAGCGAAAATCGGAAATATGCAATAGAGCGCTACGATTAATCGGCGCGTGAAACGAACTGGCTTGTTTAAACAAAAGAAACAAAGCATCGTCTACTTTTGGACATTTTCCTACACGTTTCCTTTTTCTAGATTCACTATACCCACTACTGTTTATTTCGTAACGATTTTTTGACAATTTTGATAGAGATGACTGAGGAATTCCTAACTTAATGGTCGCTTTCCTTTGTGGCAAATCTTTTAAATTAACTTGTCATAAGTGTCAGTGAACCGCAACTTCTCTTTTATTCTTTTTTTTAATCTCTTTAAATCAACTCTTTTCTTGTTCGTCGTCATTTTTATATAACCACACGTTTAAAACACAACTAACACTGGGCCTTTGAGGCCTACTCCTACGCGTAGGGGAAGTAGACACATGGACGACTCGACTAAAGGACTCTGTGTACCCCACACAAGGATGCCTGACCCCGACAGATGGACGCCAGGCCCCGACAAAAGGACGCCAGGCACGTAATCTTTTAAGGGAACAATAGAATTTCGAATTTAAAAAGTCGCTGCTCATTGGTTAAGCGCCAACGAGATTAGAAAGTGTTTAAGCCGCATTAAAAAAATACATCACAAGGACTCCGGACCCCGACAGAAGAACGCCTAACCTACCCTGTTTTATGGTTATAAGCTAGTAGTTTACTAGAGTTTAAAAGTTATTTTTTCGCATCATAAGGCGAAAAGTAAAGTTTTTCGCACAATAAGTAAAAAAAAAAATGTATGAAAAATTTCATCTTCGTCGTCACTAGCAAACTTTTCTTCAGAATTTTCTTCAAAATTTCACTCCGTATTTCCAGTGTGTTCAAGAGAATTATTAGTCTTATGTTGAGAGGTTAAATTCACAAAACTATCCATCTTATTTTGAGTGGTAATAAGTAGCTGACAAAGTGGTAGCTTAGTAACGATAACATAAAAAATTTTCTTTAAAATAAGTTGGCTTCTAAAGAGTGGTAGCTTATAACCATAAAACAGGGTACCTAACCTAACCTAACCGAAGGTAACGTAACCTAACCTTGTGACGTACTTTTCGTCGAGTTTTGTTGTGTCGAGTCACGCTGCTACGCATAGATAGAGCTCTCAACAGGATATCCCTTCTAATTTTCCCAGTCAATTAAGGAACAGGTCATTCAATTGAATAACCTGCTCATTTAATTGACTGGGGAGTTTAGAAGGAATTTTCCCTTAAGCGTACTAGTAGGCTGGAAATGACAGGATTGGTCGAAACGACGTAAAAGCAATATCATTGGTCAACATGCAAAGTCCATGAAGCAATCACCACTGTAGTTTCGTTACTGTACATCTGAAGATTCTTTCGAAATTGATTCTAATATCCGAAACTGTGATTCTGATACCCGACTAAAATGCTATGAAATTTATCATTTTGAATCGGTACTTTAAATTTGATTTCATAAAGCGGCAGATTCTAATACCCGTTAATCACAATAAGCGGCACCTACTGTATCAATGTTTGCAAAATAAAAAGAATACGACCACACGTACTTTGAGAGCCGCGGCAGCTTTGCGGGTGAATAAGACAGCCGTACGACGGTTCACACCTGCAGGCGAGGGCTGGGTACTCGGATTGGGTACTCCATCAGCGTTCTGCTTGACAGGCGTGACTGGCAAGGCGGTAATTCGGGCTTCATTTAAACTTTCCAAGTTTTCAGCTGTGGCCCCGCTCGCAGTCGCCACTGGGGCTACTGCACCGGAATTCGGAACCGAGTCTTTCCCACTCCGTTTCATAACCTTGTTGATAACTTTACCCTTTAATTCTGCATCCTTCTTGTCCTGCAACTTGCTCAATTTCTCCTTTTCCTTGTCCTTTCTCGCTAGGAATGCGTCAATTGTCAACTGTCGCGGAGCAGCAGCTGCCTGCGCTTGTGTATTTCGACCTCGGCGAGTTGGCGGGGCAGGTGGGGGCGGAGGTGGAGGAGGAAGCGGGGATTTTGAGGCCTCCGACGACGATTCTGAAGTTTCCGAGTCGGATTGTTCTTCAGAATCCGAACTAGAGGACCGGTGAGGGGGAGGAACTGCCCGTGTTAGCTTCTTTTGGGGGGAAGCAGATGCTCTGGTAGCAGCTGCACGTCCTCCTGCTTCTAATGAGAGTTGGCGCTTCACTTGACCCAAGGCGACACGCAAAGCTCGCACACGTTTGCTTTTAGCTTGGTTCTGGGGCATGCTCTGTGCTTTGGCGAGCAGGTCTTCCAAATGCGAGAGCTGGGATTCCAAAGGAGCATGTGCCCGTTTAGGATCACACAAATATGCGTCCACTGTCGAAATAAACACAGACCAAATTAAGCTTCTACAGAAATGATATATGGATATGCAAACCTTGTTTGGCAATATCTTCTTGCTGAGCTTGGGGCATGGATTGAGGCACAGCATCCAGGGTTGTTCCCGTATACGCTTGCAAGCCTGCAACCTCCATATCAATCTTGGTTTGCTTGAACATTGCTTTGGCCTAAGCGAAACTATTGGTTAACACTGTTTTTCAACTTATTTCTTGTTACTTTGTTTCAACCTACCACGTCCCGCATTTTCAAAGCGGTTTTGTAGAAAATAGTTTCCCTCGAATTGTATTCGAGGCAGTTTTCGATCATGAGCGAAAAATCTCGATAAAGCGCTTCCAACTTGGGATATTGTTTCTGCTCCAATTTCTGGCGCATCGCTGACAAATCCATTGGAATCTTGACGATGTCCAGGTAATCAGGTACTTCTTTTACATCCACAGGCTCTGCGAACACTTCGCCCATCTCTACGTCTTTGTCTCGCAGGACGTCCAGCAATTTCCGGAAGAAATACTGCTCGGGCCATAATTTTAATTCTAGTTCCTCCTCTTTGCTGTGAGATGAAAAGAAAAAGAAAGAAATCCCATTAAGTCTCCCGATAGAAAAGATTCACAGATGGCACTGATGTTTGTTATTGTTTTGCGAAAGCCTTGCGTAAGAACGTAGGAAAAGAAATCGATAGCTAAATTGCCAACTAATAGCGAATTCCATTGGGAACCTGGTGCAACACTTTTTGGCAATGAGTGCCACAAATTCACTGTTGCAACACACAATTGTGCGGCACAACACACAATTTTGTGGCATTCAGTGCAAAAAGTGCCGCACCAGGGTTCCCAATGGAAAACGCTATAAATTTCTACGATTGTTTTGATTCTGAAAAGTACAACTTGTCACCACAATTTGCTGTAGCAGCACAATATCCCAAATCAAGTCGTCAAACTTTCGGAATAAGAGCCGCGTTCGTTTTGTATGTTCGACTAAAATTTAGACTAGCCAAAGTTCCTTGACTTACGCTTATAAGCGTTCGTTTTAGTCTAAACTTTGAAAGTTTACGGAAGTCGACTTGGAAAGTCTCGAGTACAAAACGAACGGTTACAAGCATAAGTTCACAACTGCTCCACCCATCGGGCGGTGCTTGTCGAAAATAAACAGTCTACGAATTGTTCGTTTTTCGAGTTTGGATTTCAATTGCAAATTTTTGTTTTGGTATGTGGGGCAGTTAATTTCTTCCAATCTTGAATCAGTTTTTAGTATTATCCGGACAACTGAAGATGTGGCTGAGGAAGATGTTGACGGGATATGTCTCCCTTTGGTTGCCTCTTGTCCCAAAATCAATACTTCGATGAAAGAATCGTGGATTGTCAATTAAAATAATTAAAAAACCAATTAAAATATTTTAAAAGTAGCGTATTCTTGAAAAGCATGCTGTCTCTCGGCATGCGCTTAATAAACAAAGGAAATAAATAAACAAGGGGGCGGGGTTAAGTTTTAAGTCCCGGCACATGAGTACTCTAGACGTCGACTTTCAAGTCCGAAGTTTACCCATCTCGAACGCTTATTAACGCAAGTCTTGAGTATACTTTTAAATTGACTTAAACTTCCGTTAAAACGAACACAGCTAAGATTTCTCGAAAACGGTTTGTCAGATTTGAAAACAAGTTTAAAACAAAGTTTTCATTTGTTCGCAGCTAGTGCACAATCCAAGGACACTTTTAGGCAAGGTATTTCTCATAGTTGAAAAATCCATTTGCATATTACTAATTTATTATTGGAAAAATCATTGGAATCATTGGAAAAAATCAGCATTTGGTTGTGCACTACTTATTAGCAAGCTCAAGATTACTACCAAAGAATTTTTTAATGAAGTGTACGGGTTTTCTTAAAAAGTTGTTCCGAAATTACCCATGCTAACCGCCTATACCGAGCTAAGGTATACGGGAGCCTTAATAAGCTTACGAATCGCCTTCTGTATAATTTATAGTTACCATTTGAGTAATTGCCGTTTGGTCCTTTCCCGTTTCCTTATCAACTCGCACAACAAACGTGCGCGTTCTAAATCTTGTCTCAAACGCTGCCAAAACCTCACTTGGTCATACGCCTCTTCCTGAGAAGTAAAGAATTATTGAAATACATTTTTATTTAGGGGAATTATACTTCGCCGGTTTTCTCTTCTTGGTGCCGCTGAGGATGCGTATTATGCAACCTCCTCAATAAAGGAACACCATTCCGAGCTTGTCTTTTCAACGTCCAGTAGGCGATTAGTCTTTGTACAAACTTATTCTTTCCCGGAGCATGCAGCAAAGCACCAATTTCCTTTACACTAAAAAAATCAAATATTCATTAGTAAATACAATTTCTAATATAGTATTAAAAGCCTGAATATTACTTATCCGGGGGAATAGTTGGTACTGAAACAACCGGAGGAGCTTGTCGTTTTTCCGCCAACATTTTCCTGGCTTGTTTCATGCGTTCGCGGAAGACCGCTCTCACTTGACCAGGATTAGCTTGCCCTTTGCGTCCCGAATCGTTTGCATCTCGTACCACATCTGAATCAGCAGGGGCGTGTGCATCGCAAAATGCAGTTTTGCGCACGGAAACGGGGACTCCGGATGAAGTTGGATCGCGGACGGTATCGATTTTCATGTGTAACCCTGCAGCTTGGGCGCAAGTAACGTGAAAGGCAGTGTAGCAGTTGGCCTTGTGGCACTGAATGCAAGCGCCCACGCCTCTTTGTTTACAAACATAGCATGTCAGTTTCCAGCGCGCTGCAGGTATGTTTGGTATGCTATCAATAGGTTCCAGAAATACCTACAAAAGGGGGAAACAACGTCTTGGAATCACCGAAAAATCAATAAAGAAGCTAGGGAGTTTTACTGTGTTGGAGAAGCACACTTCGGGAATCCACAACGCACAGACAACGTGGGCCCAACGACCGTCGTCCGTTTGTTTGAAGGCTCCGCCCCTGTTTGGACATAAAGCACACTCGACAGCTCTCGACGGGGACTGCAAGCAGCGCCGACACAACCACTGCCCTTCGGGGATATAAGGAACGCCATAACACTCTTGGTGAACTGCCAAGTTGCACATGTCGCAAAAGAGGATGACGTTAGAGTTTTGGCACTCGCCGTCCATGCATATGCAACAAACCGCGTCTTCGTCGATGGGAATGGATTGCTCTTTGCCCGCACTTTGCATCTAAATAGGAACATACAAAAAAAATTCCAGCAAGATTTGATACGAAATTACTTGGAAATATGATTCTTTTTCAAGGCGATCTAACAAGAGTTCTAAGGATTCGGGAGCAACTGCAGAGAATCCTTCAGCTTTCCGACGCTGGTTCATGACTTTGAGCCAAGCCACGTCTTCCTCATCCAGATCATATTCGACTTCTTCATCCAGTTCGTCATTGCTTTTTTCAATAAAACGGTAATAGGACGCTGGGCGCTCAAGTGCGTCAGGGATCAGGTTATCCCAATCGGCCAGCACAGCAAACTGAGGCTCTGGTAGCCGTGGTGGGCCCGTATTGGCTACGGGAAGCTTCTCGGGACTTCCTCTGGCCAACGACGTGACTGTGGGGTTCTCAGGTAAAGATGTCAAGCGAGGAGTTTTCTTGTGAGCGTATCTGGCTATGATCGGCTTGGGTGTAGGCGTTTTGGCAGTTTCGGGAGGAACCACTTCGGATTTGATGGGTACCAACGCTTCCCACTCATCCTATTTAATACAAGGCGTTCATCTACAGGTTATCTAACTTAATATGGGTTGACGTTACCTTGGAAATGAAGTTGAGAGGTTCGTAGACGTTGAGCTTTTGGACTTTCCCGTCTATATCCAATTCTACAAGTTTCTGGGGATCTGTGCAGCAAGTAGAGCTGTTCTGCGTATCATCTCCACTGTCTAAACCCAAAAAAATACCATAGAATAAGCTGTACAAGCTTTAAATAAGTAGAAGTTTACCGTCCGTTCCTTTATCCTGATGACAGTTGAAAACATGGTTCTGGATCCCGGCAAAACTTTTATAAATCTTACCACAGTCTTTGACTGGACATTCATAAGGAGGTTTTGTTGCACGCAAATTTTGGCAAAACTCGTTTATATCAAAATCGAGTCTCATTATGACACAAACATGGATAAACACTTTTCATCAAAACTTCCCGCTGCCTGTCAATGGAATCAAAACAAAGAACAGTCTCACTAAAATACGAAACGCGAAAGATAAGAAGTTCTCGGACGCTCTGCGAAACCCGTGGCCAAGCGGCAACGTGACAAAAGGACAACTCGACAGAAGGACTACGGACCCCGACAATAGGAATATAGACTATGTACCCGACAAAAGGACTACGGTTCCATTAACCTTTCAAGGGACCAGTAGAATTTTGAATTAGGTTAATTTAGATTAAATTAAGTTTAAGTTAGGTCATGGAACAGTGGTCCTTTTGTGGGGTACACCGTACGCCTTGTGTCTACGTCCCGGCCAAGCCACGCAGTATTGCTCTTCTGAATGCAATTAACCTGTGCTATTATCTCGTTTTTATAACACCTGTTTCCTTGCCGTGGCGTCTTTATGATTTGCAACATCTCTTGTCGTAGTACAATTATATTTTTGAGATACACAACGTAAGGATTTTTAAGACTTCTTAAGATTTTCTAAGGATTTTAAAGAAAAGTAATGTGCTTGTTCGGGCGAAATGAGCTGCATATCAGACTTATGTGACTTTTACCACTTCTCCCTAAATTTCAGATTACGAAGCTTGAGGAAGGGGTAACTGACATGGCTGAAACAAGGCTGAAAACTGACTCCTACGATTGTCAGGCCAGAAGCGATCCCTTTTGCATGGGCCCCCGTAGGACGACTTATGACTGACGAAAAACAGACTTCGCACATGTTTTTAGACGTTTCAAATCTCTTATCAGTGACAACGACGAACGACAAACACTCCAGCCTAGATATAACTGTGATTTTGTATGTTCAATACAAAGAGTTCTTGCTCAACATTAGACCTGTGTACATAAAGTCAAAGCTCCAAGTTAAGTGATTTAGACCAGTCCAGCAGTCCTTTTAGCTTAAAGGTTATTTCGAGTTGATAAAGCAAATCTAGGGAACTTCGGTCTAAATCTGGTCCTCCTTAACAGTAATGGAGTAATAGTCTCCTGATCCTGAAAGTAACCAATATAAAAAATAAAACACGTATAAAAAAAATAAAACACGTACACGTTTTTGTTTTAAAGTATCACCAGTCCATTATGTCGGTTTTCACTTTGTCCAAGACTCGAATCGATACAAGTTTGGATGGCCTAACACACCAGTTGGCAAATAGAACGTTCGTAGGTTCAAAACCCATAAAACCCAGTTCACTCCCGATCTCCATCCAAAATACAATTTTGCTAATATTATAACTTTCATGCCTCATCATACCAGGCAAAAAAAAAAACCAAGTGTCCAATCAGCCATGGGAATTTGAGTAGGTGTGGGGTTTTGGAGTCGTTAAAGGAAAAAAAAGGAGGGGATAATGGGGGGAGGTTTATTTTTTGTTTGTACTGCTTAGGTAATATAGACACAAGGCGACTATGATATCACGTACAACAAGGTGTTTTTGCGCGCAGTACCAACAAGTACGCTTTTTGTTTTTCTTTTGTCCCAACTAACCCACATGGACACGCGTGTCCTCACTTGCATACATGGAAGGGGGAAGAGTCCGATAATATGGGAGACGAGGGAAACCAAACTGTTCAACCCCCCCACAAAATTGTAAATAAAAAAAACTGCGTTCACACTTTCTGCAAGTAAAAACTCAGCCCTGTTTTCTCTACTTGGGTCTCTTTTATCTCAAAAACAAAAACGAAAAAAATAGGCGGAGAAACCTGAGAACACGCCCGCCATAGCCAGCGCTGGTTGTCGTAACGACAAAAGGGAAAAAAAGGTGTTGGGTTTGTCACACTGATTTAAGGAGAGAATTCATACTCTTTCTTACTTTTAGCTTACAATCACACATCGTCCCCTCGACGAAAAAATAATTCTCTAGTATTTATTTTTTTGGCGGAAACCCTTTGTTTTTGGTCTCCTGCACACTTACGTTTCTTTTCCAAAAAAGAATGTGGTTTTCCAAATCCCACCAGGTAGGTTTGCTATATACAGCGTTATGTTACAAAAAGGCTGGAATCCGAGCAGAACTTTGGTTTTTCTTAAAAGCGGGTAAAAAAAAATTCGAAGACCTGCCAGAAACCACATTCACTCCTCGCCAAAAACGGGGGAAAACCCAAGAAACTATTTTCTTGCTAGGAAGGAAAAAGAAAATGCAAAATACGGAGGGGACGACTCGCTTGTTTTGGCGCGTACGGTTCCTCTCCTCGGACCTTTGAACTCCCTTTTTTCTGACCAGTCGAAAATAAGAAGAGCGAAAAAAAAAGAAAAAACCGGAAACAGCAAAATAACGAACTTTGCGGATTGGGTGGACATACGATGTAGGAATTTGTTTCTCGTTTTTTTTTTCTTCTTCATTCGTCGTCGTCGCTCTGAATGCTAAACGTAGCTTTGACTGGCTGCTGTCTACGTACAAACAGGCGAGATTGGCTCGGTGATTGCAGACGGAATTTAGCTCCCAATACTTGGCCGTCCTCCTCTTCTTCTCCCGCATGAAATTCCAAATCACCATGATTGTTATTGTGCTCATGATCCAAATCCGGCTCAGCCTCGCTGCTACTCTCGGTTGAGCGCGAACCGCGACCAGTCCGCTGATAATTATCATCCTGACCCAAACCGGAATCTTCGTCAAGCGAGCGCAAACGTGCTTCCAGCGTCAGATTCATGCTGCAGTGTTGCAATACAACACGTTGGACGCACATAGCGCTCTCTGCCATGACCGACAACTCCCTCGCACTCTGATTCCTGCGTAAAATCGATATCGTTTCCAAGTTAGTAAGTCGATTTTTGGATAAACTCAGACAAAATTGAAGTGAAAACACGGAAAGTTGAATGGTTTACCTGCGAATGACATGGGGAGTCGTCAGAGGGTTCTGAGGTCCACCGTTCTTGACCCACGGGTGTTCCAGGACTTGTTCAGCGCTGATACGCAATACCGAGTTCTTTTGCAACAGCGCTTGAATGAGATCTTTGGCCTCTGAAGAGATGTGCGCCCAGTCACGATCGGGGAAAGTGTAGCACGCCTCCTGGATAGAGGCAAACAGGGCATCTTGGCATTGGCTACAAGCTCCACCCCTTTCCCAGCCACAATCTTGGCCACAGGCTCCGTAAAAGGGGGGATAGCCACACAACAAAATGTACGCAACTACTCCCAAGGACCACAAATCGCAACGTTTATCATAACCCAAACTATCACCGCCTACGAAAGCGTCCACGACTTCGGGAGCCATAAACTCTGCACTACCAACCTGGAACAAGAAAATAAAAAAAAAATTCATAAGAAAAATAATAAAAAAACATAATAATAAAAATAAGATTCTTAATCTTTTTTCCCCAAAAGGATGTCGAAAAAAAAATTTAATAATAATATTTAAAAAAAAAGAAAAAAAAGAAGTAGATTCTTAATCTTTTTGTCCCTATAAAGATGTTGATTAAAAAATGAAAAATAATTAGATAAGGCGGAACTTACCGGAGTAAGCAACTCTGGAGTGGAAATCGGGGAATTGGTCCCGGAATGGAATTTAATACCCGATCCCAGATCAAAATCGCACAATTTTACGGGGGAGATGTTGTCCCTGTGCACACACAAGATATTCTCCGGCTTGAGATCTCGGTGTGCGATGCCTTTGGCGTGCAGAAAGGCTAACGATGAGGCCAGATCCTTGATGACTAAGGAGGCCTCTCTCTCGGTGAAATGCAGGCGACGCTGGATGTGTTTCAGCAGCGGACCGCCTGTCACCTTCTCGAAGACCAGATAGAAACGGTCTTCCTCCTCAAAAAACTCCATCAGTTGAATAATGTTAGGATGGCCTTGGCAGTGATGGAACGTTTCGACTTCTTTGAACACGCGGCTGCGACTATGCCCCGGAATCTTCTCAATGATCTAGACGAACAAACGATTCCCAAATTGGTTAGTAATTTTCCCCCAAAATCCTAGCTAGAAAGTGAAAAAAAGATAAGAATGGACCGAAAAACTCACTTTAACAGCATATTCTGTGTCGGTCCAGATGTTGACGCAAGTTTGGACCGAAGCGTAGGCGCCTTCTCCCAAAAACTCCCCAGTCAGCCGGTACAATTCATGGAAGGTAGAAGCGAAGAGCGAGGAACCGGTCCTCTTCTTCCTCCTCCTCTTCTTCTTAGCTTCCTCTTTCTGCTTCGCCAGAGCAACTTCTCTGTCCAACCCATGGACCACATCTCCGTCACACTCACCTACCGATCAAAAACGAAACAAGAAAAGATGCCATGAAATATTTGCATAATCCAATCTGCGCTTACTACGCTAGAAAGCATCACTTTCTCTATGCTTCGACTACAATACAATGGACTACGGCTTTTTGACTCGACGAATTTGTCCCTTGACCTAGTTTCCGTTCGTTGACTGTCAGACAAAACAAAAACAATGTTACGCTCAGACATTTTCATAGTCCTCGAAAGAGGTTCAAACTTCTCGCTTTTGCACGTTTTGCACAAGTTCATGTACCTCATTGGTCTTTTTGTTCCTCATTGCTCACATCACTTTCCCCTCTTACAGTCATTGAGTCATCTCGACGAGGGAATACGACTACCATTTTCTTGTTTGCCCCAATCCCAATCCTAAGCTAGTTTTAACGAGTTCAGTGCCCAGTCTAAATTTCGCCTCAGTATCTTCGGATCACCCTCTTAGGGCTACCAAGAAAGAACCTGTTCTTTGCATACTTGGCAGCCGGTTTTCTCTCATCCCCAGAAAGCAAAACAGGCCGACGTGCAGGTTCACATGTTCACCCTGCACATCTCTTCAATCCGTCCTTCAAACCCCCAACACCCCAGGAGAACCGACAAGCGTTTCCACGAAGCCTATGTAATAATGGGTAACAGGTATAGCCAGCGGCTGGTGATTGTCCCACTCTTCGTAGGTACAACGTTGGTAGGCCCTGATACACCACGGCTATTTGGACCAAATCTAACATGAAGCTTATGGTACCTCCGCGTCGGCTCACGGCTCTTTTGTTCCCTTCCAACGCGCAATGCAAAAAAAATGCTTAAGAAAATCCCTGAACCTAACTTAGCCTAACCTAACCAATAGTAGCACTCGAAAAACATGGAGCTAGTGAACTGCACTTTGGAAGGGAACAGCAGCGCCACGAATCGATGCGGAGCTTCGGAGGTACCAATAGTAACTCTGTGCAAACCAATTCGGAATCTGTGCCAGTTCGCCAGCTTAGAAAAGTTCCGTATGCAAATCAAGTCAGTTTTGAAGGTCGTATTCAACGTATATATCCTGTCCCGCCATCCAAGGCCCTTATGTTTGTAATCTGCAGTGGTCATATAAAAAAGGAAGTATACAAGCATCCTCCCATAATCTCACGCCTTGCCGTCTCATGCAAAGGAATAAGGTACAAGAGAGAAACGAAACAGGGTTAACTGAACGGCCACACCGCAAAATCGTTCGATCTTGGGAGCGCAGGCGCGTCGCGGCAAGCGCAAGCCTTATTCTCAGGGTCGCTCCCAACAGAAAAATCTCGACGCGCTACCAAGTTTAAAATGCAGCAACGCGAATATCTTACCGTAATCTGAGCTGTCCTCGTATTTCTCCACCATTTTGCAACTGACGACGGATATGGTAACAACTTTCAAGACGACGCAACGAACTAAATAGCGAATATAAATTACAAGCCCGAACTATTGTCGGCGCCGACTTGCTGTCACACTAGACCCACAACACACAGTTGGCTACTATACGTAGGACGAGGATATCTTCTGGTCGTAGTAGAAATTTTCCAGAGTTAGGGATGATGTCGTATTTCACTTCAACATCACCTTTAACTCTTGCTTATTTTGCTCTTAATCTCGCTTTCCTCTCTCAAACCTAGCACGAAAGCTCAGGCCTGTTTTGGACTCCACCAAAGACAAAATGAGGCCGTTCCTCCTGCCTTTCCTTCACATCACACGAAGATCCCTGACAACTTGACTCTATGACGGACCCCGGCTAACTGCTGCGTAGTACGGCGAAAACACCAGGCTTTGTAGCGTATCGCGGTATCGCTACGCTACCTCCCCTAAGCCCGGCCCGAATGCCGGCCCCGCGGCTAGGTTATACCGAGGACAAATCCTTTACAGGCTTGGCAACTGCAACATACCGGGGCCCAGCCATCATTGTTTTCATAACAAGAAACGGCCAACTGCGCTAACCGGTTGCACCAATACAATAAAATCGCACATTCTTGCGTTGGCTTGTTCTACTATTGGTACAAAAATCACCAAAAACCACCCACAAGCTTGCGTGCAGAGGTCTACCGGTGTACCGAGTACGAACTGCGACTCACATGCAAATATTAAAGCTTATGTCACGCGTTCAACTCGTTCGGTTTCATACATCGTCTCACACCAAAACCATCCAATAAGGTGTTTCATGTAAATCTTCCCTGGCCAGCGTTAACTACATCTGTGCATGCAGGTCCGTGGCTAAAAAGAAAAAAAAACTAGCATTAAAGTTCCACGGTTAAAAAAACATCGCAAGAGTTGTCAACAGACCCTGAACTGGAAAACACATTCGACTGTATACGTAAACTGGCTCAGGGTGTACCTTATTGAAAAAAAGGTAGTCAGCTATTGTAATTCCTCGTCCCTGAACTGGAAATAACCAACTCGTAAACATCCAGTACCTCCTATCTCGTCAATAACATAGCAAAGTGTTCATAATTGCTCTAGCACAAAACCCCCCAAACTGATAAAATGAAGCTTCCGGTGCCAGTGAACAACAATGACATTTATCCTTGGCCCTAGACCGATACCACTGTCATAACAACAACACCTGCCATGTCAGTTTCTAATACAACTTAAATTATCCGACTCGAAACCTAGTGTGGTTTATGAGAATAGTCCTACACTATGCCTCCCAGAGCGTTTGTTTGGTTCCTTTTTTCGCTCCAGGGGGCATATGCACATTTAAGTCTGGCGAGCCTGGTTTGAGGTCTGGGCGTTGATTATTTTTTTAAAAAGGGTTTTCAGACGATTTTTAGGACCTTCACCGCCATCCAAAAAATACACGACAATATCATATCAACCATGGACCAGAGCCGCATAACTCCCTAGGGGCAAACGCTGAAGAGAAAAAAAATTCTTTGGCTTAGCTTACTACGCACTTCCTGTTTTTCGACAACAACAACGTGGCTGAAGCCCCGCCTTACTAGAATGGTCTCCCTTTCCCTTGCGTTTTTTACAGCCGTTCCCATTGACAAGAATATGTTCCGTCCCTAGCAAGATAGTAAACAAGTGCAGGGCTAAAGGAATCTGAGAGCGGCGCGAGCAGGAGCAGCCAATCAATACTGGGCAGCTGACACAGCTAGTTCGGGAGGCATCCTATCCTAATCACTGCGACGTTTTTACCCTTGAACGTCACGGTCAGGGCTACTATGTACGATGTTGCGTAATAAGGCTCGGGCTATTCGGTAATTGCACCTGCTGGTACCGATACGGACTCATTAACATCTCAACTTTGTCCCTCATCCCTCAATGAATGAAAATCGAGAGCAGTAAAAGCTCTTAAGCGCTAAAGTTAATGCAAAGATAATTGCCGTGGCGATTAGAGCAAACGATCAAACGATACCATCGTGTTTGGTGCCAATAAACGTAAATAAGATTGGTATCTACGCAGGGTCATACCAAGTTTGCTAAACTGAACGAAGCTAGATTCAAAAGCGAACGTAATCTTGGGAGAACAAGACAAGCTTGAACTATACTCTACGATTATGTGTCTTTAACTTACAATAAACACGTTCTAACTACGGAAATTAGATTCCTGTCTCTCAACAGATCGTTATATTGGTTAGGCGGAATATTTATTCCTTCCTTTGTACGCCTTTATACAACAACACGTGAAAAACTTGTGACGTCTCATAAATTTACCAGTAGAGTACTACCTAAAGATTCTAGAAGGGAGCCTTTTTTAACATAGGGCGAGCCTTTTCCCCCTCTAGAACACCATTTTCTGTGAAAAACAAGTTACGCAACCTTAATTTATCTCTTCTGGAACCCCTCAACGGTTATAGAAAGACCAGGGGAAAGGAAGTTGTTATTGTCTTAGAATGCCGGCTCTGTAGTTAGGGGGGAAAAAATAAAAGGCTGCCATCTCTACGTGGAGAATATCACGTTGTTGACTCGTTTCTCGTCTCGCTTTGAATCAACAAAAGGGAAAAAGTCGTTCAAGTCATACGCACAAGAGTCACCTTAAACCCAATTTGGCGTCTTATCAAGATAAGTTACGAGTCTTATCAGAACTTCTGGGGGGCTGAACATTCGTTTTCATTTGCATACGCCGCGTAGCAAGTTTGCTTTCTAAGGATTCTTACTCGCTAACTTCCTTACCTAAATGGGCCCATGCACTTGGTGTATTTGCTCAAGACGCACACAAATGGCTTTAATCAAGGGAGGGGTTACGTATCGAAACTTTTCGGGCTAATGAGAGACCAGGGAAAACGTAAGTCAACTCAGGTTTCCTTCTTTCGAACATTTTCAACCAACCACCGCTTCTGGAGCTTCGGAACCTTCGCTTTACTACGCTGTTGTTCCTTTCCAAGGGGTGAAATAGCTTCTACAAAGGGGGAGAGGGGGTAAAACGGGTTTCGGCGGGAAACCGGTACTACGCCGTTGATCAAGGCACGCTACGTCGACGTAGTCGTAGTACTACGCAGTTTCACACAAGAGGGGTTTCGTGCACGGGCAGCTGGGTTAAACCCTCGACCTTCCCCCTTCCTTGCATAACACCCTAGGACTTGTTTTTCCCTCTCTATTCCGCCTTCTCCATCTTGTGCTTCCCCCTTCACTTCTGCTCTGGGTAGAAATAATCAAACCAGAATGCGATATAATCCGATCACGCCATACCACCCCAGGAAGACCTAGTCCGACTTCACAAAAACTATACAGTCGACATCATAATGCCTAAGAGGTTACTAAGAGGTTACTTAGTTCAAATTGCGTTATCAAAGCTCACGATCTCGCTAATCCTCTGACTAATGCACATGAGGATTTCACGATGAAGTGAAAAATATAGTTCCTCTACATACGCAATTTTCCCCCACTGCTTAGAGATAATCCTCACTCACAGGTTACTACGACCAGGCGAATATTGAGTCAGCCGTGTTTACGCTATTAATCAATGAGTAAAATACGAGGGAAGCCTTAGCTGTCTTGACGCACATGTGCATACATCACACAACCTACAACCATTACTCATCGTAACGCAGTTACAAGCTGAGTTCCCATATGATTAAAGGAAACTAATCCAAGAAACCCTTTTGGACCATCATAACAAGACCTAGTAGTAACTTGCATTTTTAATAATTAAACTACTCCAACTCCAATCATCTCTAGCCAATCAGATCAAGGAATGTAATGTCGGTAGAACTAACGATCTTCATATGGAATATTTTTGGTCACCTCGATGTGAAGCATAGTATTACTTCACACCTGTTCTATTAGCGTATGAATATTATTTGAATACTTGAGTGCATGTTTTGAATGTGTGAATATTTATATGCACTCATACGGTTAATCGAATAACAACGTATTGACCCAACCCAAACTGTGGAAACCTAAATATTTATTGAATCGTTAATGACCCAAGTTAATAAATATGCCTATTGTCACTAGAGCTAGCGCATTTATAACCGATTCAAACCCTCTTTACTGCCGAAAACCTTTTCAGTGATTATATTTTCGGCTTACAAAAAGTTTGATAAATCGCTCTAGATTCTTCCATCGCTTATCAAATCGCATTAAAACGTTCCAAAGTTGAGAAACTTACAGCTCTTAACGAATTCATCGAAAATGCGACCCATGATAAAGCCTCACTTGTAGAAAAGCCACATCTACTAAATCCGGGCACGGAAATTTTAATACAAAATACCGAGCAAGTGCTGAGTGTTCTTCCAAACAAAAACAAGTTCTCTGAAACCAGCTGATGTAACCTACTGCTAAAGGGTCCCTTACGCCGGCCGGCATTTTGTCGCCTTCCCAAACCGTTGAGAACGTTCTAGAACTTCTTTGACGCTCCCCTATGGTACGCCAAAACGCCGGTTCCCCACGTGTTTCTCCCAAACGCGAACTCCGGCAGCAGCACAAGAATGAATATGAGGCAGGATATATTTCACACAAGCTCCACCCGCATAACTACCATGCAAATATAACCTGTTCTCCTGCCAAGTTAAGTTATTTCTCCTTGCGTTGTTTTCGAAAAGCAGAACTAGGAATCATTTCCTTGAAAAAACGTTCTCTTCTTTCCCCAGAACAGGCGCGTTCGGCTTCCCATTAAAATGCTATTTTAGGTTCGTGTCTTTTTGCATAACAGCTGGGTTAATCTGAGCGTCTACAGCGCTGTTTTTCCTGGGAAGCAGCCAATCAGGTCGATCGAGTCCCATGCTCGCTTTTTTATCCTCACTTGGACTAAAAGTAATGACAGTTTCGTATGGTTCCATTTGCAGTCATATTCCAAAACTTGCTGATCTGATCCAACGCACAAGCATATGCTCCGGGCTAATAATTCTGTCCTTTACCTTCTAACTGCAATAAAATTGGATTATTATTGTTTACAAAAAGGGCTTAGCAGGTACAGACGTACCAAACGAATAAATACGTAAACGAAATCGAAACTACGCCAAAACGGGCATCTCAAGAACGTTCGTAGCCTAAGGCTAGAGGAACTTCTTCACAGTGCAAAAGGCACCCAGGAAGTGAAGCGTGAAACCCCCCCCTCAACAGCTTCTGCTTATTGAGGAAAAAAGGACGCAACAAGAAGAAAAAGCACGATTGCCTGAAAAGGTTTCTAGTAAATCTACTTCGTGTTTCGTTACATCAGCTTGCATGCTTGAAGGTCACCTTTACTAGCAGATCTTGTTTACCTGCAGAGCTCCTGGCGACCCTTTCATGAAATTCCATTCTAAGCGAAGGGGAAAGTTTCATTGTTGCTAACAGTTATATTTTTTTCAAAAATGCGTCTTTCAGCTTCTAAGCATGGACATAATAGCGTTAGGGAAATCCACTACTGACCTAGACCAACCCTTTCGCTGTTGCCATTACGCAGATGTTAATTGACGTAATCGACGTTCTTGAATGCGAAACAACGCAATTCAAGACATGATTATTTTCTCGCAGATGTTAATTGATGTAATCGACGTTCTTGAGAGGGGAAGTTTCTTTTTTGCCAATAGCTATATTTTTTTTTAATGCGTCTTTCGTAAGTTCATAAGCATGGACAAAATAGCGTAGGAAGTCCACTACTGACCTAGACTAAACCTGTCGCAATCAACATCTGCATTACGCAGATGTTAATTGACGTAATCGACGTTCTTGAGTGAGAAACAACGCAATTAAAGATAGTGTACCACGTAACAAACTGGCCAAGGCTGTCAAGTATATTAGTCCATATTCCCCGCGAAATGTAGCATCTGCGTTCTAAATTCCTTATTTTTTCCCTAACAAACCCGCTTTCCTGCAAAGCGTTTAATCAATGTGCGCAGCAACGTAGAGCTATCACTTTCGTTCAAAATGCTTTTATAAAAAAGAATTTCTCGTTCTTGATTACGTACCACGTGAATGCAAGCGTGAATGTGCAAGTCCAACGAGGGAAAAACTAGTACCCAAATCTTATGTTCCGGAACGGCCTTGGCCGTCGCCAGTAAAAGAAACGATCGATATCGAGATGCTGAACATTTCGCACAAGGGAAAGGGAACAAAAAGAGCTCTTGAAACCAACGGATACATAAACCGAGTGCAATCCACTTCCGTCGACAAGGTCGACGTGATACGTGGCACAGTTAACAACTCCAAAACAAAGTCTGGCTGATCCCGACAAAATCGTTAAGACGAAAAACGACCGAGACGCACTCAAATACGAATTTTCCTAAAAATGCAAATTTCCTTCCCTGAAATGCACAAGAACCCCATAACATGCTCTCTAACACACGCAAAAGAAAGCCCAGCCTTAATTGCATCCTATTGAGCCTTCATATCGCAAGCTCTGTAATCTATCGATATACTAAGCAACCTATTGATACAATAACTTTCGATTTCGTTTAGTCATCTCGATCAAAACCTTTCACGTATGCGACGCATTATGTTTGTAGTTCCGTTAGTTCTTCCTGATACCTAAAAGAAGAGAAATGCAACCTATCGATATGCTAACTTGCACATCATATAACTTGTAACCTATCGATATAATAACTTTCGATTTGGTTTAGTCATCTCAACCAAAACCTTTCATGTATGCGACGCATTATGATTATAGTTCCGTTAGTTCTTCCTGATTCCCGAAAGAGGCGAAATACAGCATTCTTCCTGAGTTTTTGTGCGCCGTCAAGGTCTTTGCGATGCATTTTTACGCTTCACGTTCACTTTTCATTTTACCCTTTCTGCTGTGGAATCTGAGCCCCGCGAGAGGAAAATAAAGAGACCTTGGCACACACACCAGACGCGAGACAACCCTGAAAAGCAGGCAAAAGAGGAGAGCTGTGACGGCCAAGGTTATGGAGATGCGAGCGGAGCATCCTCGAGCAAATTTACATTTCTTTGTGCGAAAATACACAAAGCGAGTTTTGCATACTCGCTAAACCAGCCCACCTTCAAACGTGAAAAGTTCTTCTGATTTCACTCCTGATTGCGGCAGTGCCAAGCGGGTATTACCCAGCTTTGGAAGTAAAATTTAATTTGCGTCCGTTCACGTTCTTATTGACGTGTTTCCTTGTCCTTTTTCTTCTTTAGGAAAAGTTTTTCCTAATTGTAAAATAACAAGGCAACTTTTCCTCAACACACCCTTTGCGTGCGTGATTGCCATGACGGCGGTTTCGGCAAGATGTCCGATAAGGAACTGGAGGACTACTCCCACCGAGTTCGTGGCGCTTTTGACGGAAGTTTATAGGAAACGATGAACGATATGATAGGAAAGGGTTAGCGCTTTTTCTTTTTGTTTACCTTCAAAATCGCGATCACTACGAGAGGAAGAGCCGAAGAAGCCAGAATCATTGGATCCTGCAGGCGTGGTGAAAGTTATGGTCGTTTTTTTGAGAGCCGGTTTCACAGCGATGGCGGTACTGCTCGGGACGCTTCCATTCCCGGCCGCAGTCCTGGGCGTGGCTTGAGCAGACCGAGTCGGAGACCGAGAGGACCAGGATGGGGCATACCGCGGACTTTCGGCACGATACGACGTAGTGAGCAGGACATCTTCCGCAAAATGAACTTCTTTGCCAGACATGGTGTAGTTTTTTCCAAGTATAAAATGCTCAAATATGATCTGTCTCGGCTACGCGGAGTTCACGGAGTTCCCAAACGTTGGTTAGTGGCTCGGAACGCAGAAACTCCTTACTCGCCGCCTAAAAGAAGAAATAAACAGAATAATTAGGTCAATTTAATTAAACCATAACATTTCGTAAGTTTTTCAAAAGAAAGAACTTCCATTACTTCCATAATACAGAAACTAATTAAAAAATAAATAAAAGGATCTATAAATAGTAAATGAAAAAAACAAACACATTAGCGTTGGATGCCGCAAATAGGCCACGCCCTACCAATCAGCTTATTTTCAACATACCAAGATCAGAAACATTGTTTTTCTATTACACTATAGCAAAGCATGGGACCTGTACACGTGTTTACAGGTTTCCTCTGTATTTTTCTAGTCGGTACACCCCCACTATGCCTAACAACACATATTAATAGCCCATATAGCTCATACTAGCTAAAGACATCATGTCCCGAGCCTGTGCAGTATTCTGAAGAGTTAATACATTTTTTCCTCCGAACGGTTGTCATGAATGCAATTCCGTGATGCACTATAATTATACGCGTACTCAACGACGTCGTTATGGAACGAGAACATCTGTCCTTGACGACCTATCCTGTAATTACCAAAACAAGCAGAATACTCCGGAAGTATTGTCGGACACGTTCTATATACACAAAATATCGTGCGCTAAAGCGTGGAATCAATACAAGTAACAGTAAAAGCAACAGAACCTACATTCACTCGGGAATTTGCGTCGTAACACGAGCTAATTAATGTTTGTTTTGTCAATCTCTAAACTATATGTATTCCCAGAAATCCTTGAAGCCAAGAAAGATGATTGAAACGTTTTGCAATTCAAATGGCCTTCGTGTGAAGAATTCAGCCCTGCTCTCCTTGCAAATCAGCAAGTCATGTCTGCCAGTGCAAGCTATCCCCCGAACAATCCTTCTCAATTCTGCTCTATGCATCTCCAATCCAACATTTACTATGAAAGAAAATACTGTACGAGTTTTCTAATATCCTATATCCTATTCCCATATCGCTTCAGAAAGCAAAAGTAAAGTTAGAAAAATATGAGAAATGAAGGAAAATGAGAAAGATAAGTAAATACAGTAGACACCACTTATTATGATCACGTTTGTCAAGTGAATATTGATCATATTAAGCGGAGATTCTAATTCCGAAAATCGCAAATATGCAACAGAATGCTACGATTAATCGGGTTGTTTAAACCAAAGATTCACTACACCCATTATTGTTTATTTCGTAACGGTTTTTCAACAATTTTGATAGAAAAGATTGAGGAATTCCTAACCTATCGGCCGCTTCCCTTTGTGGCAAATCTTATAAATTTAGCTTGTCCTAAGTTTCAATGAGCCGCAACTTCTCTTCTACATTTAAATCAACCCTTTTCTTGTTCGTCGCCTTTTTATACAATCACAAGTCTGAAACACAACAAACACAACGCCTTTGAAGCCTCCTCCTACGCTTAGATAGGGTTCTCAACATGACATGCCTTCTAACTTTCCCCGTCCATTAAAGGAACTGGTCATTCAATTGAATAAGCTGTTCACTTAATTGACTGGGAAGTTTAGAAGGAATTTCCCCCTAAGCGTAGTAGCAGGCTGGAAATGACAGGACTGGTCAAAACGATGTAAAAGCAATGTCATTGGTCAATACGCAAAGTCCATGTTACGATCACGACTGTACTGTACTTTCGTTACTTTACATGTATAGATTATTTTGAAAGTGATTTGAATATCCCAAAGTGTGATTCAAATAACCGATTAAAATACTATGAATTTTATCATTTTGAATCGGTCTTTTTAAAGTTTGATTCCACAAAGCAGCTGACTCTTAATAACCAGTGATCACAGTAAGCGGCATTGTAAATAGATTCCTTGAAGGTGAAAAACTGTTTTCTATTTTTCCACCTTTCAGAACCGTATGTGACACAGCTTCACGCTTCCTTAGCGACACCTTCGTAACTGACGCCAGGTCACGAATACAGGTCAATGCGTACCCAAAAGATGTTATTTGTGATCTTGGTGTTTGAACTCGAGCAAAAGTGAGTGTCATAGGGGCTTAATGAGCACAATTAGCTCCGACGTAGGCCAGCTTCTTTCTCATAATTTTCTTTCAATTAGATTTCTTTCATTAGCCCACGTGCCTCGACTCCTTATTCGTCCACAGCGTCGATTTAATAGGTTTAAGAGCAAAAAAGGCCTAAAAATGAGAGCAAAACGAAGAATTGTTCAGCCAAGGTCACAAAAAACACCAAATAAGACATGCAAACCGGTCAGCAACGCAACATGAAACAAGGCCATGGCGGTTGTTTTGAAGATTCGACAAATGTCTATGATTTCCAATTAGTAGAAACAGAGCAAGCGTGTCATGTAACACACACGCGGACGGCAAGACGAGAAAATCCCTGTGCACTTGCAATCCACGTGCTCTCCTCTTCAATTTCGGTTTTCTTTTCCGAGCTTAGAATTTCCAGTACAAAGTTAACTGACTTGCGTCCCCAAAAATTCACCAAATGAGAACAAGTTCTGGTCCAGGCCATGTCCAAAAGCACTTACCATGCAATTCCTAGCGAAATTAAATTTTTATCTTTCGAGAATTACTAACTCAGTTTCTATGGATTTCCAGGTAATTGCTTTGCTCAAACATTGCTCTTCTACAAGGGTCTCAAATATCCTTTCCCTTTCTTTATTAAACAAATTTAAAGAATATAAGAGTACTTGGAAAACGAAAGTTTGCAATTCCTAGAGAAATAAAAATGTGTATTTTAGAGAATTACTAACTCAATTTCTATAGAATTCCCGATAATTGCTTTGCCAACAAGCGAATTCTGCTACAATGGTCTCAAATATGTCCTTTCGCCTTATTTTTTAAATACATCTAAAGAATGGAAGAGCACTTGGAAAACGAAAGTTGACTTTTATAGTTCCGCTTGCATGTTTTACCTTTGTAGCGCTAATACTGTTTGGGATTTGCAAAAATCCCCCGTTTAAAATTAACTCGCGATCTTTGTAACGCCGATAGTCGAAATTGACGTTAATATTAGATTGTATCGCCATTCCCCTGAAAAAGTACTTCGCATTTTCTAATCCTGGTATCAAGTTTCGGTCTGGAACTTAGCCATCACGTTGCAGTGCATGGTTTCAAAAAGAGATAAAAGGAGTTATTAAGGTTCCTACCTTTTATTCTGAATTATATATCGTTTTGTTTCAATGTCTAGTTTCCGCTCGATCTAGATCAACACTAGATATGGTTGGATCTTGTACCACACGTATCTTCTTGGAGAACTAACCTTTAAACTGTCTTAGTAGGTCATTGAGAACCCAAGAACCAAACTCATTACAACTGCGTAATTACATCGAATCGTCCAAAATCTTCTCATATGCTTTTCATGGGTTTATCGTCGCAACCCTACAAAGATTGAGCCTACGTTAATATTGACAAAAATATAATCCAAATTTACCCAAGGCCAGTGATACGATGTTTCCTTACACTCCGTAAGGGACCAAATCAAAAACCTGTTTTCGTTCCCAATATTTATGTTCCAATAAGAAAAAGTCCACCAATAATTACAAAGACTGCCTGGCCATATATGGATAAAAATCCCCTGGAAAGCTATTAGCAGCCAAACAAGTGCAGCTCAAGACAAGTCAACTTTTGGGATGGTGAAGTGTTTGCATAACATATGAACTTGGGGACTTTTTACTCTTTGCTTAAAAGTACGTACTTATACTTTATCCCCAGTCTTGGCTAGAATATCTAATTTACAAAATATAAACTAAAAATTTAAGCTCACTCTGTTTGACGCTTTACTTGGAATCCCCCCTCCCATACCGGGACTTTGTCTATTCCTTGGCCTTTTTTTCTGTTTTCTAATGCACATCGTCTGATTAAAGGGCAATGGCTTCTTGACAAAAAACACAATTGCAAAACAAGCAACACACATACAGGTTGTCATGACAGCGCGTTAGAGTTGAAATTCAAGAAAAGCCCCCAAAAAGGCCAAAAAGCCTCTCCTTGACTCTTTTTCGATACATTGAACTTACGGCTGGGACTTTGACAGTACTTTGGAAGGAAAAGAAAGCTACTTGTCGTGAAATGGGTCAGGGAGAGCCATCCTTGCTTGCCTTGTAACAAACACACATGCCTCCCCAATTATCATATTATTTAGGTGTGCTGCTGCTTTTTGTGTGCATTTTACCTATACATTGACATCTTTAGCGTGCGGTATCAGCTTGCAAAATAGCTTTCACACGTCAAATCCAGTCTTTGTTTACGTTTTACGACCCGAACTCCCGCCCCATAAGCTTTACATTCTGGGCTTCAAGTTCGAAGCTATTTCGGAATCGTCATTGTAATTTTTCGCGAATTATAGGGAATCGATTTAAGCACAAGTTTTCCGTTAAGGACCCTTTAAAGCCCCGAGGGGCGGGAATTGGCCATCCGGTACCACCTATACATCCTTAGTTCTTTAACCTACATTTGCAAACACCGTTACATCCCAGAATGTGAACCCGGTGAACGGGCTTACAAATTCTTGGAAACTAAGGGCGCGTCTTTTGAAAACCCGGTTCTCGGAAAGATATTCGAGGATCCAGGCCGCCTTAGGTCGTCCAGGGTTAGAGGACAAGGGGGTCGGTCAATGGCATTTAAACAAGCGATTGACAAACACACGAACCAAGCCACGAAACCCGTTTTGCAGAGGATGCAAAGCTTCTAGTTTCATACACAAAGGAACGAGGGAAGAGTGGAAAGAAAAAGAGAAAAGTAAGAGAAAGAAGCAAGGGGGTCGACCCCACCGTTTTGCTTTTACCAAGTATTCGGAATTCTCCGCTGAATCCCTCAAGGCGGAAAGCGCACAAGGGGGCACCTCAGCAACAGCACAGCACAACATACAAAGCTCGAAAGCTGGACGAGTGTCACAAAGGTTTTCGAGATGGGAATGCAGGCTTAGAAAAATTGCTCGCGATACACCCCCGAGTCATAAAAATTACTAAATATTACTCATCTGAGATCAGAGAAAATGAGCAAGTACACGTTAATTAAGTTTAGTTTGTTTACCTATCAAATGTCCCAACCCGGTCGCTTTCCACCACTCCTCCAAGCCACAACAAACACGGTACTGTTGTGACGTTATTCCCAAGCGCCGTCCCTAGTGACCTGCGCCTGCGCAGTCCTAATCGGCATCGTACGAGAACGTTCCACCGCCAATTACAAAAGTAGCAACGGTCTTGGAAAAATAACTGAATCGAAATTTTATAAGCGGCCTAACTTCGTGAAATGCAAAAAGAATTACTTCCTTAATTATGTTTACTAGGTCACATTTAATTGTTTAATGATTGGGTAAATCATGCACATGGTCTCGCAACATTGCAATTAATGATGAAATTCTTTACGTCACTGAAGTGAAGGACATCCGCTATGCAATGCGGATTATAACAATTAACAACAGAACTTAACTTATACGGAATACGGAATTAAGTTTTCTAGGTTATCCAAAAATTTGATATAAATACCGGTGATGATAAATGCGTGAATCTGCCAACTATGTTATTAACGCGAATTCGTGATTTGCATCTTGCACTGAATAAATACGAATTTCGATATCTGAGGAAACTCGCTTGCCATCTATCGTCGAAGGATAAAACGTTAAGTTAAGGACGCTATCTATTCGAGCCGATTCGGACTAACAATACAAGGACTAGATTGACGACGGAAAATACGATAAAACGTAGTAGCAATACATAAGTAATACTGTACCCAATTTCTATTTCCCAATATATGATAGCACTAGCACAACCTTCCTTCGTATACTTTACGTGACCGAAACTATTTGTGTTTGGTGTAGCGACAAATTTGTGCTCACGAAAATAGTTCTTGCTGTTCAGTGGAGGAATATTTGATAAGGAAATTCCGTACTTCGTATCGGGAAAAGCAAGCGCCACCAGAAAATAAAAATAATACGCGAGTTTCTAGACCCTTGCTAATTACTTTTTTCAGGCACAACAGCTTTTATTTATGACAGGACCCAAACATGACGTTTTTTCCTATTAAACCGCATGAACTAGATGAAATATAAGAACAGGAAAAGTCAGTATCCTGCCCAGTTTCACTTTATACTCGGTACAGTACGTTCGAAGAAGGTACTTGACCACTAAGATGAAACTACTTATCTTAGTACCAGTAATGTTGTATATTACGGTTGCGACATCAGAGAAGTTCGGTTTCGTTATCCATCCGTCGTACCAAGGCATAACGTTCTCCAACAGCTCAATCATACAAATTATAAGCTACCCACTTTCTCTAGGTACTTTTTCAAGTAATGACTGCCATCTAACCAAATTGTAGGTCTTCAGACTGTCGCTTTCTTTTGCTGCCGAAACTGTGCTTTGTCTGCTGATTGCGAAGCCGCACAAACCTACATCTCAACCATGAGCCCTTCGACCATCGTCTGTCATCTATACAATAATAATTTCTGCAATTGTTCCCAAGTTCAATTAGTCGTTGACCCCTCTATTATCAGCGGTTCAATCTGGGACAAAGTTACAGGTTCAAATTCAGGAAAGGCTTGTGTGGATACGTGTGTACCGCCGACTTCCACTCCCGTTCTTCCGACGAGTACCTTTGCTCCAACGACAGTGGTCCCAACTCTCGCTCCCACGTACCCGCCGAATTGCACCGTAACAGCGACTTGCGTCGGGATCGTAAGCTGCAGTAGTGTACCGGTAGATTGTCAAGACTATGCAATTAGACTGGGCTGTAGCAGTAAGTTCTCTTCCGCACCATTTACTAATCGTACTCTAATTCCTCATCTTGATTGGTACTATATAGTGCGAGCTCCTGCATTAATTTGGCCATGGGGTTATTTTGGGCCAAATATCAACGTGCAATGTTGGGGAAAAGGAACCGTTTTCTGGTGGTATTCATCTTCCAGTCCATCTTATAAGCTCCTGACCAGTTCGTCTACTACTGTCGCAAATGCCACGCAAGCTTATGGGGCTTTTACTGACCTAAACTTTACTACTGTAAGTTACATGGTTCAGAAAAGTGCAAAGAAAAGGTTATACGTAGCCAAAGATAATATTAACGAAGCCCACTATGAGGGCCTGAATATCACCGCCGATGGGAGACTCACGTTAGCTTCGGTCAATACCGTATTAACCGTAAAATCTTTCGGAGACGGTCTCGGTGTTCCTTTACAGAATGTTCCGTATGTGAATACAGGAACTGCTACTCAGACTTGCGGACCGTTCTGGTATCTTGGTTCGGGATCCCAACCAGCAAATTTTAGTACTTGCAACCAAAAAACCTACATGAAGTATGATAATGTAACTTGGAATAACAATCCGGTAGGGTTCTTAGTCTTTTCATTTTACTAAAACTGTGTACACCAAATTTTAGTCGTACGAATTCCACTCAGCTTTTCTGCTTCTGCAGTGTGTCTATATGTATTGTGTCAACCCAATAAATTAAGTGTAAACAAACCTATTGAACTGCTTTAAAATTTATTTAGTTCGGCTCAAGACCAGCTAAGAATTCAAGCGAGCAATAATCAATTAGAGTAGGAGTTAGATATGTTCAAGAGGCTTATAGAACGCGTTAATTCTTCATTAAAAATCTCATAGAGTTCACGGGCTCAGCTGGAAGTCAACCTGAAAGTAGGTTATTATTTCTTAGAGCCGATGAAACATACAAAAAACAAGGAAACTTGAAATGGGGATCGATGTTCGTTTTCACATAAACGTCAGGGGGAGGGAAGTATAATGTATAGCATAAATTAAGCAGAAAACTAAGTTACGGTTTAATGATACAAGGTGGTGGCAGTAAAAGTAATTTTCTTGGTGAAAGGGAATACATAATACACTAAAGCCAGTCACGGCGATAGCGAGCTACGGAGTAGCCTACTCATCGTCGCCTAGTTTTCAATCTAAAGCTTATCAAACATTCAAACAGTTAGTTAGGGTTCAGTATATCACAAATTAATGAACAGACTTAGCGGGTGTGCTATTTAACTTTTTACACACGCCCTCTTGCACTCTTGATCCGTTAAAGTCGACCGTTTGCATGTCGGGTACTATTTTCTACCACGTGTGCCACATCGAGGTTAAATGTTTCGTCCCGGGGTGTTCTCAATTCTTCGTAGGGGTGGCATGCTTATAATATGCCGCAATAAACCAGGAAGCCTGGAACGAAAAATTATACAGGGGGAACAGGGTATATGTACACAAAAGATGAAGTTGACATTAACGTGACACGATATGTAACATTCGGGATACTTTCGGTTGCAACGTGTAGCATAAAGTGTAGAAACGTGCTTAAATCTGAACTGCGTGTGATTAGGTCACATGGTATATACCTAAGTATGGCGAGGGTAATAAGATTGACATAAATATCGTCTGGTCAAAAGTACCAGGTGAACTAGAAGAACCTAGTCAGTAGATGAGAAGTGATCGGTGTAGCAGAAACTTGAAGTTTAGTAAAGCTGGCTTTACATTGGCCTGTCGGCGTGTCGAAACACGCGGCAGGCGACAGACACACACGGAAAAAAGCGGAAAGTCCGGCAGAAACCCGGCTTCTGATCGCTTGTGTGCCGACGCCAAAAGTAGAGCAGCGCTCAACTCCGTCTGTCGTCAGTCTGTCTGACTGTTTCTGCCGGGTTTTCTGCTTTTTTCCGTGGGTGTCTGTCGTCTGTCGCGTGTTTCGACACGCCGACAGGCCAGTGTAAAGTCAGCTTAAGATGTGGAAATTATTTGTACTCATTTCGGTTTGTCAAGCAGACAACGTAGCTTTCGTAAGTCATCTTTCGAATCAAGGCAACGTTCTTCTTACCTCTAGTTTCACTACTACAAATCATGCCCTTTCTCAAGGTAAATATAGGTCTGGTACACAAGCAGAAAAATAATACTAATAATTAACCAAACCCAATAAAGGCCGGTTATTCGCTGACGCTTTCTGTCTAAAGCTTTGTGCAAGCCGAGCCAATTGCCAGAGTGCCCAAATTTTAATCTCTGCCACGACACCTCACTTGGTCACTTGCCGTTTGCATAACGACACCATTTGTAACTATACAGTCATACAAACCAAGTTTGACTTTACCATTAGCGAAGGGAAAATTTGGGATAAAGTACCTAATCTACTGGGGGAAAAGAGAGCTTGCATAGATCATCCGTACTGGGCATCCAACCGCAATTGTGCAGCCGCAATTGTGCAGCCGCAATTGGGTACGTGGGGTTTCTAGGCTTAAAATGCGATGATGCTCCTCGCTGTTGCCGAGATTACTTCATAAGGGGAGTTTCACGTAAGTTTTTATACGAAAACTAAATAACACTGATCTTCCTCACAAAATGTATATAGAGTCGGGAGACTTAATGCGGCCCATGTGGCCTTGGGGAATGAGTGGTCGTCTAACAAAAGGATACTGTGATCGGGACCTTACTATGATTTACTGTTTGTATCCAAATGGATGGCTTTATTGGATTGGTTCAAATGGTTATCAGCTAGCAAATTCTGATGCTCTAGTGACATCTTTAATTAACACCAACTGGGATTTTCCGGCTATTTCTCAAATATCCCAAGCTGGATCAGGAGGTTGCTTATTCAATACCGCTTTCGGCCGTTCCAACTTTACAGGCTGTTACTTAACTCCCGATGGCAGACTCAACATTTCTGCTTTCAAGGAAGGATCTGGAGGTAATGGAATAGGCGCCCCACTTGTTAATGCACCGTTCGTAAATACGTCTACCGCTGTAGCCATTTGTGGGCTGTTCTGGTACCTGACTAACAACGGTAGCAGCCCACCAGCTACATTTGATACATGTCAGCAACGAGCTCGCGGATTTAGCTACACAGCTCGACATACGTGGAATAATGTATCTTACGATACATAACTCTTCTTAATAACTGATAGAACAGTCGCAGCAAACCGCCCAGATATAGTGCTGCATGACAAGAGAGGGAGAACCTGCTTGCTAATTGACATCGCTGTCCCTAATGACTTGAACATCGCGTTGAAACATACAGAGAAGATCTCCAAATATAAAGACCTGGAAATCAAGATCAGCAGGATGTGGAATTGCAAGACGAAGACTGTGCCAGTGGTAATCGGAGCTTTGGGTACAATAAAGAAAAATTTTGATCAAACCCTGAATATGCTCCCTGGTCACCCGTCAGCCGGAGAAATACAAAAAATAGCACTTATGGGTACTTCACGCATTCTCCGAAAGGTGCTTGGGTAAAATTTTGTTATCTCTTGTTGAGATCTGGTTTTACCACGTGACCACAATAATGTAAAATTTGTGAGAGAAAATAAAAGTCACAATAATGATAATAATAATAAGTTTGAGTTTGTATTCAATTACTGAAATTTATATATTTTTACCTATCGTTTCCTCAAGATCCATGACCAAAGAATCCAATGTTTCCGACTAAACTCTAAAAATATATTTTCTATTTTATAGTACAGGTCCTGATGTGCAGCTTTGTCATCAGGTTGTATACAAAAAGCCGCCGCGAAATCATAACGCCAATCAGCCTCCATAAGAAAAGCATGTAGCCCAAACATTCGATTACCACAACTTTTCGGGGAAGATATCCACAGCTTGCAAAATCCACAAGCTCCCATTCTCAGAATGGCCATAACGTATCTTTTTTCAAGTGTAAATTTGATTTTCTATAAATTAGATAATTTTTAAGCGAATTTTGAAATATCAACGTTTTGCTCCGCACTGGCGTGACGCGTATGACGAAAGGCTTGACACACCATGACCACAAGACAGTTCCAGTTATGCGTACTGTTTCTCACTTTAGTGAATTACATTGTAGTTTAAAAAACATGCTATAATCTCTGTAAACAAATATAACTGACTTAAGATGGACTGGTGGATTATGTAAATAATTGTGAATAAACACATGCGCTTGCTATGACGTCACTGTCTTCCCTGTGCGCAAATTCCAAAGATATCCATTAAATATTGAGTGACTGCGAAAGAATTGCGATTCCTCGTAACCTCCATATTTTCGCTAACTTTGCTATATCCAAATTTAGCACTAATTAAGCACCGTTAACCACTAGCTGTCACAGAAACGTCAGCGAAAAGTACCGTAAGTTCTGGGAATTGGGAGCCGATGGGGTCAAGATTCATTACGTACACTATAAACTGAATCTGTAATGCGTTCTAGAATCCAGTGGCTGTTCTACAATTATTAAGGCGTTAAGAGTTTCGCAGATTAGTAAGTGTGATTTCAGTGTCCAAAACTGCTCAAGTGTCGCCTGCAGTCTTGAACTGTCTTACATAAGCATATGGAATCCAAGCAATGGCATTTTTAATTCGACAAAGCACAATTTAGTTTAACTACTAAAAACGTAATATATATATAGTGTATATTTCCAATATAAATCTCATGTACAGTCGCCACGCATTAGAAACTTCCGTGCAAGGCAATTGTTCGGGTGCAAAATTATCCTATAAATTAAGGCACACACTCTTCCGATCACATGGGCAAAGACACGAATTACGTGTACGGTACGTACATTTAAAACACAAAATCTAATTCTTAGTTATGTTCTTGGCCGTTAGCAGCAAACTAAACTTTGGTCCAAAGAAAGGTAGCAACCAAAATTAGCCACGCAAATTCACACAGACTCCCTTTGCATTGGAAATAGAATGGAACCATATTGTTCTGGATGCTTCCGAATGTATTCGGGTGCGTAATTCCGCTCCCCTTCCTGTTCCATGCTCGTTCTTCGGAAGGGAATGGTACCATCGAACCATTCGCCATTGTCAATGAGCCGCTGGAGGTAATCCAGCTTAAGTTTCTCCGGGTAATCTCCCCATCGTGGCGTATCAGCTCGTTGGGCGGACACGAGTTTATCCCGGATACCTTCCGGATTGTAACACCAAGAACAATGGAATCCTGCATAATGTCCGCGTGCTCCCGCTGTCCACAATTGCACCGGATGTCCCTTTTCCACATACGCATGCACTTTGGGGATATAATTGGCGTCACCCAAGCGATGGCGCCGAATAGCCATCACTTGGTTGTCATAAACCTGACGCACCATCCCGATAGTTGCTACAGCCACGACTTCCGTCAACTCCTCCGTTTGCTGAGCAGAATCGGGTAGTTTTTTCCAGAAGAACCCATATACTGACCAGCGCATCGCGAAACGGACAGGTTCAGGATAACCGTCGTATAGTTTCAAAAATAGCAGCAATTCCTTCCTGGGAAGTTCGTCGGCATCTAACAGGACGAACAAATCATCGTCTTTTAAGCCCTTGATGCGTTTAAGGCCCTCGGAACCCATGTAATTCCGGAGGTACGTATCCGCGTACCAGCCATCCGTCTTGCCTTGAGGTGGAAAATGGTTCAGAAAGACGTAGACGATCTTGGAGTGGTATTCCGCCATGAAGCCTTCACCGGAAGCAAAACGATCTAAGAAATGGAGCGGTTTGGGGTCCCCGCCCGCAGTGTAGTTGGATTCGCAAATGAGATAAACGTCCACGACATCGTCCAACTCAGCCAAGCGGGCCTGGAACATGTCGAACTCGTGGTGGACGTTAAATGCGTGGATCAACCGACGGGGCTTGATTCGGCGACGGAGGTTCATGGGCGCACAGTTGCGTTCGATACAACCGTGCCAAACGCAAGCGGGGATTCCACAGTCTTCGCCAAAGTAGTTTGCTGCACAAATGCATTTAGAGCTATTGTTCGAACTCGTCCAGGTCTTTTCACGGTCTGTTCCCGGCACGAAACAAATTTTAGTTTCGCCAGGAGCGTTGGACAGGGACTGGAAGTAAGGTTGAGGCCCCGCCTCCGAGAGAGGCAGCTCGCGAAGGACAACAGGTTTGGCTTGAAAGGCGGTTTCGTAGGTAATTTGATCGGGAGACGGAGTGGTCTTGAAATTCCACGGTAACAAACTGTAGCGTAAGTTGTTGCCCGCTTGAATTTGCAACAGGCTGAATCGACTTTGATACATGGCTACGAAGAAGAAAATTATCACAACCTAGAAAAAATAAGTCCTTCTAATAATTTCCATTTTTGGAACATAAATAAATATTTGTTTGAAAAGATCCCTGAAGATTGTAACTAAAAATAGATCTAAACTTTTATAATTTTAGATACCTATAGCTTTTCCTAACAACGTATTTAAAAGTTTGAATCATAATAACGCCATTGGTTGCTAAGGTGCGGTCCCCAAATAAATGTATATTGATCAGAGTAAAAGGGGTCTGAAGGTTTAACTTGAACCGTTGCGAAAGCTCAAGTGTAGTGTTTCTGAGTTCGTTGAGTTGCCAAATGGGAGACAGTTCATTTACGCCTGACTTATTAATATAGACATTGCATTCGTAAATATCTACTATTATTACTATTTCCGGGGAACTTACCTGAACAGCAATTATTCCAATGGACGGCCGCCGAAATATGGATTTACTAAGTCGCGAGAAACCCATTTTGGATCAGTTGCGATCAGTTAGGGAGGATAACAAGAACGGAAAGCAACTTGCCAACATGTTAGTTGGTTTTTTTCAGTTTCAAAGCATGTAAACTGGAAGACTGGAGAAAAACTGAGCAAAGGGGGATTTCCATGACGGAGTCGAAGCGAAACTGATAAGGTTATCAGGCACTTTATTTAATCGCTCCGCAGGATCTGCCGAGTTTGCAAGGCCACTTCTAGTCCCCGCACTGAACTCATAACGCAGCCCAATAAGGGGAAGAAACTGATTCGTTTGGTTTACTTTTGGGACGAAAGCTGAGCAAATTTGCTGGTCTATACATGAACACTTGTGTTAACGATGTGCCTCCGAGAACAAGTATCGCAACAAGAAAATTTTGCTCACTAGCGGCTACGAAGAGACGACAGGTTGTTTACAGCACCGCACGCGTCGACGGTTGACTATTTCTTATGTGAACTAAAATGGGTGTGACGTAGAGAGAACTGCATCAGACATTAAAGGCGGGGTAACATATCACGGGAGTTTATGTATGTGACTAATCTGCCAATATGTATGAGTGCACGCGCTGTGTGTATGCCATTATTATGAGTAACTTACATTATTATTATGAAGGGGAATACTAGTAGAAAGTAAGCCTATTATTTATAAGGATAATCAGGTTATTTTTTCCACTAAAAATAACCTGATTATCCTTATAGTACAGTCGTTACAATAATAGTGCGGAGTTATTTAAAGGATTTTATTTATGTATTGCTCGGAGGTCATTAACATCTCTGGTTGTCGTGATCTGATGAAGGTGAATTAAGAGGAGCGTGTGTATAGAGAACGGATGTCGACTATACTGTAAGTCACATATAGCGGAACATGGCGTATTCCTTAGAGATAGGTATCTGAAGTCAAGTCTTTTTAAGAGGATTTACTCCACCCTCTCAGACCGTTACACATCGCGGTGACATCAATAAGCGGCGTTATGGGACGTTTGACACGCAACCCAAATCCAGCCAGGCTTTTAGAGATTTTTTAAAAGGTATATATTAGACTGCAGTTTTATTTTTAACTTTTGAAAAATTAAAACTGTATGAACGAAAAGGAAACCTCCTTTTCCATAAGCGTTGGAAACATTAGTTGTTGTTCCTTTCTGGTGCGGCGATGGAATGGCATGCGTGTCAAATTGTAGTTTACGTTTAAGGGTCGTGTAAGGTTTCCGGAAGACTTTTCAATGTAAAACTGAAACAGCAAGAAAGGTTTTATGATGGAAAGCAGGAAGGGCCAATTCTGTGAAAGATGTAAAGACTCGTGACGTCAGATAGTTCTAAGTGTTGCTATAGTGAAGATAATAGATTCGATTCAAATTCAGGACAGGGAATAAGCTCCAGCAACTTTTTGTTTGTATGTTTGCAGATTCCCTTTTCCACAATTATCGTGGCTCTTCTACATTGTTTCAAGGGAGAACAGCTTAGTTTTGGGACCAACTTTAATTTGTTTGTCTATTCAAGTTCTGCAAGGAATTTCAACCTTTTAGTATGTAATAAAGTAGGTGTTACTGAACATCTTGGAATTAAGAAGTATACACTTAACTTTAAAAAGAACCGAGAAATGAGAGAAAATGTATCTCTTATAACCAAGATGGCAACGTTGTAAACTCCAAAGCTCGTACCACCCGTACGAAAAGCATGGAGTCTAAATTGTAGGTGACTATATATCCAAGGGTAGAAATCTCCTATATTCTCGAAATGGCCATAAGATGAATTGTTTTTTAGAAACTATGCTTAGACTTTTAGGAGCATTGCTCAATATTTAAGGGAGCTTTGGAATTTCAGCACAGGGAAGATAGTGACGTAATAAAGCGCACGTGTTTTATCCACAATTATTTACGTAATCCACAAAAGTCCGTTGTAAATTAATTATGAAATCTGTTTAAAGAGACTACAGCATGTTTTTTAAACTATAATGTAATTCATTAAAAGGAGAAACACTGTACATAACTGGAACTTTCTGGTGGTTATCGCGCGTCAAGCCTTTTCGTCATATGCGTTACGCCAGTGCGGAGCAAGACGTTGATAAACGATAAAACGTTGACAAAATTCGCTTAAAGATTTTATATACGATTAGTTTTAGTTCCATAAACTCTTCCTATTCCATTGGTATTAAGATTTAAATTTATTCGTTCACTAATTCTGCTCCTTACATGGGATAGCCGATTTCAAACAATTGAAAGCCACTTAAAAGCCCTCCACATCGGACGAGGTCATCGAAGCATCGTGGAAGTTAAACTCCAGAGACGGATCATCTCTAAGATGGTGCAAATCCGGACTGTATACCCACTTCCCGACCAAATCCTACCTCATGCGTGTGGGTAACGTGGAATCGGCTCTTTGTTCCTACCAAGATCGTTCAAATCAAGACCTCGTCCATCTTCTATTCAATTGCCGCAAACTCAACAAGGAGTGAGCCATCTTAGTAAGAGATTTGTGTATTCATCGAGTACACTTCAACGCACTTGAAATCCAGACTAATCCGAAGATTTTCCCAGCACTTTCCAAATTTATGGAAGCAGCCACCAACATGTAAATACCCATCCCCCACCCATGCTCCGAATGTATGTTATGAATTTTAATAATTGTTACGAATTTTGTTATGAATTGGTGTTAAGTTTATATTTTTCTGAGTGTATTGTGTTAAATTGTAACTGTACTGATTAATGAGCCGCAATAGGCAAAAGCCTACGCGGTTAAGCCACGTTTGAACTTCATGCTTATACAGTGTAATGTACTAACAAAGGTTGTAGCGTTACGTATATAATAAAGAGAAGTGAACTTGCCCAGTTTTCCATGACGTCCACGTCTCACTTTATGGCTTCGGTATTAACCTCAGCATTATATAGACATTGCTGTTCTCCATTCAAAAGTAAATAATTATTATATTAAGAAGTCGTATTAAAGAAAGTGGGCATTCTTAATTTTTTTTCAACACGAACAAATTTAAGGACAATCTTAGACGTGATGCCTAAAAGCACACGGGGGCTTACGTGACAGGATTTCCAAACCTAATACAACTGCGCCAAGATCCCACCGATTCCATAGAGAAGAAAAGGACTAACGAGATTGGACAAGCCAAGTTTTTTACTGGCCGGGATACTGACCGGCTTCTCAGTGCAGGGATTTCTGATTTTGAGTTTCTGATTGAGCTTATTCCAAACACCTGTTTCCACAATCCTTTCCAATCTGATTTTTTTAAAATCATTCCACTTTTATAAGCTTGGTCATCTTTGTTTACTTTTTGTTTACCCCATGTAGAAGAAATGCCAGTAAGGACTTTCTTTAAGTGTGGCGTACGCAGAGGTGAAGATCGCTCGTTTTGAAACGAGCGCGCTCACTCGCGCGCTCGTTTCGAAATGGGCGAGCGCGCTCGCTCTCCGCTCGCAATTTCAAAAAAGAGCGCGCTCGCGTTTTTTTTAATACAAAAATTAGATACATAAAAATAAGCTTTTAATTTAAATAGCAAATAAAAATTAGTGGAAAAAAACAACTGTACAAAAATATAAAAAAAATAGATAAGGAAATAAGAAATAAAAAAGGAAGCAGTATTCTTCAACAAATTGTTGCCAATTTTCAATTTTTCATATGTCCCAGGTCTTTTCTGTCACAATATACGATAATTAATGTAGTTGTTCCCATATTTGATATAATGAAACGGATAAGTTCGTCCATTCACTTCCCGCTTCAAGCTTACTTTCACGCAGCTGCGTTTTCTGCTCTCTTGACGAAATAAGTAAAGATGTCAATTTGTCAATCCCCAGGTAAGGAAGCTTGCCAAGCTTGGCGTCATGTTGACAACGCAATCGTATCGTTTCGTATCGATCGTATCGTACCGTAATTTCGCTCGTCGACAGAGACATCTGGTGCAGCATGCATTAATCACGGCCTATGTAGTTCGCATATCTATTGTAAGGTGCGCTCGTTGGTCTGCGCACGCGCTCGCAAAATAACGAAAAGAGCAATCGCGCTCATCGCTTGCGAAAATTCGAGCGCGCTCGCTTCATCTCTGGGCGTACGTATAGTAGCTGCCGTATAAAACATGTCGTGTACAACTCCAACACGGCATTGAACATGGGTTTTATAATCTTGCGCCAACATCGCGTACAACTGCGGAATAGCATGAGCACAAATGTGCGGAAACTAATAAAACAATAAAGTTCAACGGGCAAACAATAGAAAGAGTAGAAAGGGCTAAGTTTCTGGGTGTCATATTTGATAGAAGATTGAAATTCGAAGACCAAAACATGTCCGAGAGAAAGGCATAAATGCAGTAGGACTTTTAAACAGAATGGCAGGGACAACATGGGGCGCGGACATAAATTTATTACTGACAATTTACATAAACTTGATTAGGTCAAAGTTAGAGTACGCAAGTATCGTATATAAAAACGTATATTCGCAAAAACTTCAAGTGTTGGAAACAATTCAAAACAGAGCATAACAAAAACAACACCTATCGGGGTACTTCCGTGTGTTTCGAGTATTCTGCCGCTAAGCTACAGAAGAACACTTCTTGAAAGTAGTTATCTAAGCAGAATGGTTGAGTGCCACAGAGATGACCCTATAGTGCAGGACATTTTTAAGAAACGATCCCCCATTGGGGACAGATATATTAACTTTAGAAACGAATTACAGTTGCCAGTTATCACAGAAGGACTTTTTTACAAATCTCTTAGCCCGATGGGAGTTTGGTCCAATGGGAATCAGCACTGTTATTCAAAATGTCACACAAAAACAAAGTACAAACGAGGTTACATGCAATTAGTTTTAGCTTTTTTAGAAAAAAATTACAGTGGCTTTAAAAGAATATACACCGACGGCTCGAAGGATAACGATGGATTTGTAGGAATTGGAGTTTTTATTGAGGAAACGAAGGAAACCCGGGGATACACCTTACAAACCACTCTTCGATTTTTACGGCAGAACTAACAGCTATCGAAAAAGCCATGGGGTACATACTGGAACAACCACCAGGGAGGTACCTGATTTTGTCCGACTCGAAAGCAGCGCTAACAGCTTTAAAAATATGGGGTAATAGACATTACTACCGGATAATACAAAGGGTACAAAGGGACACAAGAAACTTGACCAAGAGCGGATACATAATCAGATTACAGTGGATACCGGCGCATATCGGGTTATTCGGGAACGAGAAGGCGGATGATACGGCCAAGCAGGGAAGNTTACAAATCTCTTAGCCCCATGGGAGTTTGATTCTATGGGAATCAGCACTGATATTCAAAATATCATACAAAAACAAAGTACAAACGAGGTTACAGTGCAATTAGTTTTAGCCTTTTTAGAAAAAAATTACAGTGGCTTTAAAAGCATATACACCGACGGCTCGAAGGATAACGATGGATTGGTAGGAAGTGGAATTTTTATTGAGGAAACGAAGGAAATCCGGGGATACGCCTTACAAACCCACTCTTCGATTTTTACGGCAGAACTAACGGCTATCGAAAAAGCCATGGGGTACATACTGGAACAACCGCCAGGGAGGTACCTGATTTTGTCCGACTCAAAAGCAGCGTTAACAGCGTTTACAAATATGGGGTAATAGACATTACTACCAGATAATACAAAGGGTGCAAAGGGACACAAGAAAATTGACCAAGAGCGGATACATAATCAGATTACAGTGGATACCGGCACATATCGGGTTATTCAGGAACGAGAAGGCGGATGATAAGGCCAAGCAGGGAAGAATCTCTGGGCAAAAAATAAACAATGCAATCACAAGAGAAGAAAGCATGACGGTGACTAGAAAACAAGTGGAAAAAGAGTTCTTAACGAACCTAAAAATCACAACAACTCAGAAAGTGGTTCAATGCACGAAAAGTCTCAATACCAAAAGGTGGAGAAGTGGGAAGAAACGAAGAAACGTGGTGGCTCTAACAAGGATAAGATGTGGCCACGGCAAAATAGGCACATGGCTGTAAAGGTTCAAATTAAAAGAAGATCCCAGCTGCAGAAACTGCGAAGCGGAAGATGAATCGGTGAAACATAATAATGGAATGCCCGTTTTTTACTATCCAGAGAGGTAAGATGTAAGACAAATTGCGAAGCAAGGACATTCCAACTACGCTCAACGATATACTGGGGTTCGGGGAAAGAACAAAACAAGATCAGATATTTATACAGAGTATGCTGTGTAAATACTTGGAGGATATCGCGGAGTACATATAATAACTGCGGACGAGATGGAAGAAGTCCGTATAATATGACATGTGTATATTTGTGAAGGAATGCCGCAGACGATAATACGTCGGATAATCGACGTGGTTCGTCTATAATTCATTAAAAAAA
>JAGJRO010000202.1:0-88267 GCA_022832285.1 Lepidurus apus apus | reverse complement strand
TCACCCACTCACTTCTGTACTTATTTACCCCCTTCCTACACCCATCTCCCTGACCCCCATCCCATCCCTCCAACCCTGTTATTAAGTTTTGATCTTTTTTTATTGTATAATATCTTGCAACGATATGACAAATACATAGGTTGGCAACAGGCTTTCAAGCCTACGCCTGCTTTAAATTGAAAAAAAACACCTAGTTAATAAAAAAACTGTCGTGATAACAGAGTTAATGTTTAAGTGTATACTCGCACATTAACTGTCTATACATTTTAAGGCACATAATAAATATTAAAGCATTTTAACATAATGTAAGTATAAAAAAACGAAATGTTTTGACTGCCCACGGACTGTTGGGGCGAGAAAGTTAAGTGGTTTTTGTTTCGTGTTAAAAGGAAACAAATGTATGGAATTGCATAGCGTTTTGTTCAAACCGGAATACCATTTGTGTTAACAGGTTTTTCGTGCTAAACGGTTTCGTGTTAAACGGTTTTCACTGTAGTAGAGAAGTTAGCATTAAAACCTATACCAGATCCGTGCAGAAGAGGCAAAAATAGTGAAGAAGGCAACTTCGATGACATTGAAGAAAATCTCAATTTGGTAGTTGCTCCAGAACTGTAGTGAAGCGACGAGGTTGTCCATTATAACCATGTTTGTCTGAGAAGGAAATAAGTTTTGAGTTGATAGAGGTGATTTTTTTTTTCAATTTAAACCAATTTGACCGATTCAGTTGTAAATTATAGGTATTTTCTCCGAATTTTAGGCTCATTAATGGCCATTACCCCAGCATTTGAGTCCACAAAGAGAAACGCAAGGTATATTGAACTAAAAAAAATTTAAGTGTGTCTAATTCAGCGCTTCTCAAAGTGTGCGCCGCGACGCCCTGGTGCGACACAGTAGGCTTGCAGGGGCGTCGTGAAAGATTCCTATAATTTTATAGACACAGCAATTATATAGCCTACGTTCTACGGGGCGCCGCGCGAGCTGGGGATATGTTATTCCGAGCGGCGTCGAGAACGAAAAAATGTGAGAACCCTTTGTCTAATTAATTGGCCATGAAATACTCATGGCATGAAAAGCCATGGTCGTCCGTTGTCCGTAACATGGACTACCATGCAATTATACCCATGGGAAAAATAACAATGGCAGTCCATCACAGGCCTATGCCTCGGCACCATTGTGCCATATGGACGAGGATTTGAAATTTTTTGACGGAACTAGTGAATCAAAGGCGGCCTTAATTCATAAGATGTCAGTGAATTATTGCAGCAAGCTGGAAATTAGATACCCGTTTCCTTTCTTCGTTTTTGGCGAAAAGGTATTTTAAAAAATCGTTCGTTTTAGAGTCTTTTGTGTGTGGTCTTTTAAGCTTTTAAAGTCACCAATATTTTTAGATTCTAAATTGGTTTCACTTTGTTAAGATTTTAAATCACTGGATTTGTTTCAAAATCGGGGTTTTAAAACCGTTCGATTTTGTTTTTAAGGGTTTAAAATCACTCTGTTTATGTTTCATGTAACCCTAAAATTGTTGAATATTTTTTCACATTTTTTCAGGGATTAAAATCTTGTGAATTTCTAATATTTTCATTTTTTAGATCTGCACCAAGGCTGTTTCTTGTAAGCAGATGACAATGGTCACATCCTTGGATTGGCTCTTATTTTACTGCCGTAAGGTAGAAGTTCATGAAGGTCTAATTCGTTAAGGTAATTGGTAATTAAAACTTTTAAATGGCCAATTCGTTAAAGTTTATGTTATATAACTGTCTTAATTAATTATCCTTTTGTAGGATCAATTTGGATATGGACCCCAAAATCGCGTCAAGTATCGTAAGTTTAAGACCTGCGTTAGAGTGTAGAGAACTTTAATTGCCAAAGTGGCCAGTCAACCCGAATCTGCCAAACCCTGCTCGAGTCCCTGTGGCACACAATTTAAAGTACCTTTCATTAGATAATATGATAAATTTTATGTCTTTATTGAGCTTTTTTGTGTGATTTTTTCAACCGTTTTGGGAGCAAACGTCCAGCCAGAGATTTTGGCTCGCCTTCGGGCAGTTTTGGGCCTAAATTCCCTCGTTTTGGATCGCCAGAGAGGTTTGAGATGAATCGCGGACGAGGAGGTTTTGGAAACAATTATGGTTATAATCGTGGAGGAAGAGGCTTTGGTCCCCCAAGAGGTGAGTGATTTTCAGTTTTGGACCAACTTGTGACTAAATTAATGTCGTTGTCGTTCAGGTTACCCTCTCCCTGTGGTCATTTCTACTAAGTCATGTGATTTTGTGACTCATTGTGTTTATTGATTCGCCACCTACATGTAACAGTTCAAACATGGAAAACAAGTAAAAACGTAACTTAAAAAGTTGAAACAGCAGCGTTTTTAAATATAGAAAAACGCTAAACTAATATTAACATTAACAATGGAAAACAAGGAATAACAAAATTATGCCACGGCGGGGCAACCAGTTTGGTCTGTGTTGAGGAGATATCGACGTGGAATGTTCAAGGCATCCATCTTATTGGTTGCTTTTTGCACTACATCACTCTGAGGGAATCTGACGCGCGTTAAAATCCAAACGATTTGGGTGTTAATTAAGCCCTTGTTGTTGCAACTCCATACTAGAGCGTAGTTGGTGTAGTCGGTATCCAAAACCCAGTATGGCGAGTCTTGTGGTGCGACTAAAACACAAACAGAATTAACATAATTTGTTTCTCGATGACACGGCGAGCGAAGAGAAGGTTTTTATGCCCACAAACGTGCGTAAAACCGAACAAACAAACTTACAAGGAATGCTGGGAAACGTAACGCCTAGTTTAGCATTGGTTCCGTCAAGTAGCCTAGCGTAACCGCTAATGCTGACAGCTTTGCTAGTTCTGAAAAAAAGGAACAACATTTTTGGTGGTTGAATTATAAAATAAAAGATCGTTTTGCAGGGATGGGTTTGCGGGTTAGCCAGTGTGTTCCGGGGTTGCATGAACGATTTTGACGACTAAATTAGTGATGTAGCGAATTTTTTAGGTTTGGATTAGCAATTTGTTGATTTTAGTAGTAGGATTAACAACATAGCGTTGTCGGTTATAGAGAGGGTTTTCGAGGGTTGAAAAGGGTTTAAGTTTTACGTCTTCAAGTTAACAATTTAGCGGTTTCTTGCTGGTTGACTAAATAATCGGGCGAGTTAGGATGTAGGAGGATTCAGAAACTTAGGTTTGCAATTTAATAAAAGATACAACTTGCATTTTTTTAGTAGCGCGATTTAATACACCAACTGTCCCATCTGCTTGTTTCGTATAAGTGGCTGTAATGCATTTTTGGCCGAATTCGAAGGCTGCGTAGTATTTCTGGTGCTCATACCAAACTCCTGCGTACTATGAATGATGATATCATGAATATTCCAATTATTTCCAATATTTGTTTTTTATTTAAAAAGTGATGTACCTGTGTAACGTCAAAGTTCGCAACGACAGGATGACTAGGGCAGCTGCCCAAGAAAATTTTCTGGGCTTGACCCCATTGTGCTAAAAGAGCCACAGAAATCCACAACTGAACCTTATTCATTATTACTCTTACGTCTTTCCTCCTTTATCTGTAATTAAAAATGCAATCAATTACGAAGTTGATCCACGTAGATATTTGGCTTTGGAAACTGAGCGCGTGCAATTTACTCTACCCGCCCCGTTACATTGACCTTTACATCGAGTTTAAGAGCTGCCAAGGAAGTTATGAAAACTTGTGCGAAGAGAACAACGAAAATTTGTGCGATAAAAACAGGTTTGGTAATTTAGACAATAAGAACTGAACAGAACTAGTCCACACCGGATTTAAATGGAATAAAGGAATTAGAGTACTGATCGAGGCTTACCTGTGGTAGAATTTGATGGAGATTTAATGAGAAGCAGGCACACGAGCCTGGTCACCGAATTAGGTGGTATATTTAGTTAATTTTGTTATGTTTTCCAAGCAAGTGTTCTGGGTAGACTGATGTTGTCGATCTTTAGCATGTGCCGTTAGTCGCTTTATAGCTGGGAAGAATTTTCCTGGTTAGTCACGAAATGCTTGGGGTGGACCACAGAATACTGTTAGAAAAACGTTGTAATTTTATAGTATACAGTGGTACCTCGTACAACGAACCTAATCCGTTCCTGGACAGCGTTCGTTATAAGAGACGCTATTTCCCATAAGATTCAAGGGAAATCATTTTAATCCGTTCTTGATCCCGGGCCAAAATCGGAAAAAGTCGATTTAAAAAATCGGAAAAAATTACTAAAAGTACACAGACTGTTAGAATATATTTTTCAAACATGTATTCATTAGTTTTATTCAAACCGTGACTCTCAAAACCACTCTAGGTTACATAAATTTTTTATTTTCTTGCCCCTTACGTATCCGCCTTGGCTTTCTTGGCCGGCACTGGTTTGAAGAACCCGTCTAATGTGGTTTGCTTTTGTCTCTTCTTTAACACGGTTCTAAAGAAGTGCACGACATTGTCGTTGAAAATATCTGAGCACCTGCTCGCTTCATAACTTGATTTGGATGCCACATTTTTGCTTGGGCTTGAATTTCTTCCCTTTCGTAAGAAATTCCTTTACGGCTGCAGTAGGCATCAGGGGAATCAGTGCGCTCATCCGCCTCTTCACAAGAAGAAATTTCTGTCTGTTCTCCCTCGTCCTCTGCGTCTGCAGGAGAGCTTGCAATTCTTAAGATCATTATTATCAGTAAATACAGCTCTTCGAGAATCGAGCGAGCAGCTCGTCTGGAAACACTTGTCATAATGTCTTATTTAATTTTAAAGGCGTTTAAAACGATAGCCACGTTTATGAGAGTTAAGTTCACCTTATTGTCTAATAGGTAAAGGTGATAATCTCGCGCCCTGTTTTGCCTCTATATTGCTCGGAAATTTGAAACGTTTGAAACAGGATTTGGGACAATTTGAACCAAGATTTGGAACGATTGAAACATTTAAGGTAGCGTGTCATCTATCAGCAGTCGGAATCTTTTTGTCGTTGTAGCCGTTTTCAATTGCTGCATTGGTGGCATTGCTCGGTTCCCGACGTCCCAACCGACTTTGTGGAGCTGGTGTTCCGACGCGGGCTTGTTACTTCGTTACCCGGTCTTCCGATGCGGGACGTCCGCTCCGAGAATGCAACGGAAAAGAGCGGGAGAGGGGATTCTTTTGCCAATCGTGGCAATTAGCTCCAGACTAAGTGAAACGTGCAATGAGGAGCACCTTTTCGTTGAATTATGGCATCAAGTTTGACTGTGGGAGAAGGTATGCCGGTTCGTTTGAAATAAAGAAAAAACTTTCGAAAAAAAACACCTTTTCTTTTTCTGAAGGAGTAAGGTCCTGTTTTCGAGCTGTCCTGGTAATGAACCAGATTCGTTGTTTTTCTCATTTGGTGTTTCATTATGGCAGCTACAGAGAATAAAGCCTTCTTAGCGTGTTTCCCGAGCTTTTACTGTCCAGATTGATAGCGGGGCTCTGGAAGTGAATTCGTTGTTTCGACTTGTCAAGCAGGAGAGGTATTTTGTGTACAAAGGTGCGACATGGGTGTTGCCCTCAATTAGTAAACGAGCGCTACATCAGTTTTTAATTATTCAAAGAAGAACGACCAAGGAGGGTGGGACACAGAAAAGAAATACAGACCTTCGTCATTTAAAAAGGCGAGGGTAGAACACGGAGGCATAAATCACGGATTTGTGCAGGTGTCGAACAGGCAATGCTGGTGCACCAAAGTTGGTTTCGTAGGAAGGTCGTCGGAATGTGGCCTTTGACGTTAAATGGTGGTGTCCTCTTTTTTTGTTTGGCGGAGGGGGGAGGGGGGGAGGGGGGAGGGGGGAGGGGGAGACATGTAGATACGAAAGCCATATTTTAATATGAAGAACGTCTCTTTTTTGTAATAGACAACAATGTTATGAAGAACGAAATTAGAATTTGTTGTCTAGCAAATGATTATATTCTGTATTTTGCATGATTTTTCAACAATTTTGATAGAGATGATTGAGGAATTTATAAATTAACGGCCGTTTTCTTTGTTGACAATCTTTTAAATTCAACTTGTTGTTTCAATGTGAGGCACAACTGCTGTTTTAGATTTAAATCAACGGTTTTGTTGTTTGTTTTTTCTGTTATTTCCGCCATTTTTATATAACCACACGTGTAAAACACAACCAACACTGCTCAAGCCTACTCCTAGGCTTATAGGGAGGGTTCACACCACGTTTTGAATCAGTCCTTTAAAACTTAATTTCATAAACCCACTGATTCTAATAACCAGGGATCGCAAAAAGTGGCATCTATACTAGGGGATCTTGATTATAGCATAGGATATTTGTTAAGAGTTTCAATATTTTTGTTTTCTTGCAGTTGATTGGGAGCTTTGAACGGCAGCTTCTCGTTTCCTTTTACTTCCCTTTTTTATTTTTTCCGTGTTTTGTCGTCATTGGATTGTGTAATTTTCACGCAGGGTTTTTTACGGGTTGAAAAAATTCTATGTTGGCTTCATTGAGGAAAAATCCCTATACCATCACCGCACAAAGTGCAAAAGGACCCTATTGAAAGCAAGCATCCCACTCGCTTTTGAAGCAAGATTGTGGTTTTTTCGTGAAAATGGAACACTCGAAGCATCGATGAAGGAAAACCTTATCCAAGATTTCTGCAAAGAAAGCAACGATTCCTCACTCGATATTTAACCCAAGTGCTATTTCTTAACTAGCTCCCCGAACATGACGACCTTAAAAAACAAAACAAAAGAGCTCTAAAAGAACACTTAGGCCGCTAATAGTGAAAAGTGGAAGACACGGTACGCAAAAGAACGTGAATATTTCATCCTACCAAACTAATGAAAGTTCAGAGCGTGCTTTGACACTCGAACTAAGGATGAACATTTTACTTGACTCTCATTAAGTGCTTGTACCCTTTGGAAATTTTTTCTTTGTGAATTCACCCTTTTCGTTAAGAAAGGGGGAGAACGACCTGATTGATTTAAACTTTTTCCCTAATGATTGACTTGAAGTTTTGACCGGACCTGACTTTACGAAGAATCTACTCTTCCAGACGTCAACTCTACGATAAAATCCGAGTATAAAAGACCTCACAAGGAACGACCGAAAACAGTCCAGTCAGAATTCGTGTACATTACCTTGCAAACAGTTTGTTTCCAGAACAAGTAAAATAGTTTCATTTTTTTTCAAGTTGGTACCATAGAAAAGGTAAATATAGTTAAAATTTCTCTGGATTGATTTAATCTTTATTTTTTTATATTTTTTTTACACATAGTGGAGATGGAAAAGGCGAGCGTAGAGAAGGTAGTTGGATATATCCATTTAGTAAACGAGTTGCGTAAAGCCTCATCGCCTTCGAAGTCCGGGCGTAGCAGTCAATTTTTTAAATTCTACCTTCAAATTGGTCCTACGGATTACGAAGAATGGATTTGCTTTGTGGAAGGCTTACACGACCTATTTAATCGGTTGTCGAAAGAGAAGCGCACGGTCGAACTTCAACCGCTTCCTGTATTGCCGGATGCTGTTTCTGCTTCAAAAAGAGGTCGTTATGACACCACGAAGATTATAAGGCGTGGTCAGCTAGAGGAAAAGAGTTTTTCTCTATCCTTTGTTTTCAAGCCGCTTATCCCGAAGAAGCAGAGCTTGCTGGCGTGCTTCGAAGCCCCGGACGGTAACTACAGCGTGGAATTCCGTGTGCTGGCCATAGGGGACTGGACGAGGACAAGAAATGGAATACGTAAGAGGGAGATCGAGGTGGCCGATGGAACGAAGAAAACTATATTGGTCGTCTGGGAATCACAAAAGTTTAACTGGGTTGAGGGCGATAGTTATTCCGTCAGTGGCGTGCAAGTAAATACGACATTAAAAACTTTGAACTTAGCAGAGAACTTTCATGTTGATAAGCTAGAAAAGCAAGTTGAAGTTTTGCCGGAACCATGTGATCCTAATCGCATGGTGAAGGCGTGTGGAATTGATTATTGCGAAGTTTTGGTCGGCAAGAAATGTTTAAAATGTGACACTTTTGTTGATGTGGAGTCATGTAATGATACCTTTTTTAAGTGTCCGACTTGCAAGGTCCTGCAAAAGAACACTAAGGTACCTTTTTTTTTTCAAGGGCACTGCTGGTTGTGAGAGTGATCCTAAATTTGAAATTAGTGTCGATAATATTTTTGTAAAGGAATTTTGTAGTTTGTTAGGAAGGTATGACATATTTGAATATGGTCTTGTGGATGAATTCATGGAAGAATTGTTAGAGAGTGAGGAGATAGATTTTGAAATTGATGTTGTGGAACAAAAAATTGTGAAGGTTACGAAGAAAGCCGACTAGAGTATTAGTACGTCAGGAATATGTATTTTGTTTGTATTTTAAGTGATATTTCTCTAGAGATTTAACCAGGAAAATATTTTAAGTGTTATTTGTCTGAAGATTTAACCAAGAAAATATAAAATGGAAGTGAAATGAATTTCTTTTAACGAACAGTCTTGCGTTTCTTAAATTAGTTTTTTTTTATCTAGGAAGAAAGAAGTATAAAAGCGAACACTTGATTTTTGAAGATAACGGCACAGAGAAATAGTTATTTGCTGAATCTTAAGACTTCTTTATTTATTTTTTTCGCGAGTGTTGTGCATTGAACGCCACGACTGGAAAGATCGAAACGCTGCGAAAACTGCGAATAGGGAGCTTTAGAAATGAGCCGCATATTTTATATAACAGTAAAAGAATGTAAGAAAAGCACAATAAAATTATACAATACCACCAAACCTGTGAAACTCTTGCACAACAGAACTTCAAAACAACAGAAAGGAGTGGCACACGAAAACGCGACTTCTATAGCTAATTACTCCATAAGTCGAAATCCAACGTTACCGCTTATAGAAGAACCGAATGACGAAGACTGCGAAAGACAAAACAAAAAGAGAAAGTACACTATTAGACACACTACACAAGCTTTACAATTATTATGATCAGCTAAGTCAACAAAGATATAACAAAGAACACAACCCTGTATAGACACGCTTCGTAACCTGTAATAATAACCCAGCTAAAAAAAAGATTGTACACGTTGAAAACACGCTACAGAAGTACTACTACTCTGTCAAAACTTGGCTTTTGCGTTCCACTACACAATGTAAGCTATCAAAAGCCAACACCAAAACACGGGCCAAAACCATTGTCCTATGCCAACGAATCTAAGACGCGTGCTAACATTCTTCCTATTCTCCCCGTTATATTCCACTTTTACTCCTAGCCCACCGTGGCAGCAATTCCACCGAAGGCGAAATGCTCCCATTTGCCTCCCCCGTCTCCACCCCCCGAACACATACAACTTACACACCACCTCCCACGTTAAACTGGCACGTGAGGTTTGGCACGCCAAACGATAGTATAAGCTGGGCAAGCCCCTTCGGGGACTTGCCCAGCTAAAAAAGAACAGAAACTAGGTAATCAAACAGAGATGCAGGCAGGCTATTTCTCAGCAACTGACTGGCGTGGGGAAGCCAAGCTCTCGTCTTTCACGCATGCGTGCAGACGGGAAAACGTAACCGCCCATTTTTTAAAACTTTTTTGCTCACCCCAAGCGGTTCGTTGTAAGAGGCAGAGTTCGTTGTGCGAGTCATTTTTTCGCCCGCGCGCGAGTTCGTTGTACAAGTTGTTCGCTGTACGAGGCGTTCGTAGTATGGGGTACCACTCAGGCCCGTACCCAGGAATTATTTTTCGGGGGGGGGGAGGGGTTAACCCGAGAACTTGAAATCCTATTTTTGTCGTATACCATCTTTCCGGTAAGGAAAGGGGGATACGAAAAAGGAGAAAAGTTATCGCGTTGTTCGAGCTTCAAAACGGTCAAACAAACAGTGTTCTGGATCTTTTTAAAAAGATCCGATCAGATCCGATCCGATCATTTGATCGGATCTAATCGGATCGGGGCTACATCGTGAAGTAGTCGGATCGGATCTATTTTTCCCGAAAAATTTCCGATCCATGTCAGGCCACCTAGTGTCCGAAACATGTTCGAATCTGGCCACCCAGTGTCAACAGCTTCAACAATTCAAAATGTTACGTTCTTGTTAACTCGCTTGAAATTTGCATAAATTTATCATCATTGATAAATTATGGCCATACATTGTAAATAATAAATGCGCCTTTATTCCATTCAATTTTATTAAGCAAAATAGCATTTAATATTCATCTTTCTTATTATTTTTCAGTTTTGGATCGGATCTGATCGGATCTGGATCGCCTAAAATATGGATCGAAAATTTTAGGCCGATTTGCAGAATTTGATCTGATCGGATTGAACGAAGTTGCCAATGATCGAGAAAGATCTAAGATCCGACCAAAACAGAAGATCCAGAACACTGCAAACAAAACCAAAGCTCAATTTGGAATAAACTTCTCAAGTACCATATGCTAGAAAAACGTATATTTTTCATTTGCGGAAACTATCGATGGGGGTTTAAACCCCCCGAACCCCCCCTCCCCCCCTGGGTACGGGCCTAGTACCACTGTATTATATGACATCTTTAACCAACAATATTTGCCACCTATATATACACATATTTCCGAGTTTCTGTTAATAGAATTTCCGCTTATTGGAATCAAAATTGACTGGGCAAACCAGTTCACAATAAGCGGCATCTATTGTACACTATTTTTAAAAGGAATTTCACTTTACAGTGAAAACAGTTGTGTAAACTAAGTTGAAAAATTCCAATTTTTCTGATAGTGAACAGGTAAAACAGTGATTTCTTCCCCTTTGAAAAAGATCCATACGTTATTAGACAATTATTCAGCTCAAAAGGAAAAAAATTGCCAAAAATAAAGTACTTTAATCTAATTACTCTTCTTCATACGGCTTTGTATAGGACAGTAGAAAGATCTCTGAGGCTTTAAAAAAAATTCACAAGGCAATCGAAATGCTCACAATGCGGAACTTTTTGAGATGCTTTCATTATCTCCCGTGCAGATCTGCTAGCGTTTCCCATTGGACCTATTTTATTTCTTTGCATTACGGTAAACCTTTTTTACTAACCAGTCCGAGAAGTTATGAAGGTTAAGGGCTCTTTTTCTTGCGTTAGAAAAGTGCGCTGAAATTCGTCACATTCCCTCGTTTTTGCGCGTGATTTCACAATCCGTTCGCTGCCCGTCGGTTGTCGTTCAACATGACGATGTAAACAAAATTCAAGTGAATCGTAAGAAGACGCAGTTATGTAAAAAAAACTTTTATTTGAAATCTTTGTAACTTTTCAAAGCTTAACAATGGCCTTAAGGCCGTGTGGGTCAGTACTTCTAAACCTTTCAAGTAATACAACACACTAAAAAACCTAAGCTAAGCTTTTAGGGGTCAAAATGATTCAAAACGTCTATTATAGTTGTGCTTTTACAGGTCGAACAAGTCAATTTATCACTTCATCAAGCAGGACTGGTTGTCAAATAGAGAGATACGGCTTGTCGTTGACTACTTGTTGCAGGTCTCCACTTGCTAGGAGAACATACAGTAACAAACACTCAAGTTACGCTAATTTAAATAAATCCAAAATAGGTTTAGCTGGGATTTTGTTGCTGGTAATTAAATCACTTATTTCGATCATGATTTCTCATTTATTCATTTTTTCTTAAAGTCTGTACCTGTGGGTACGTTTTGCCTCGGTACATGGCAAGTTTATCGGAGACAGTGGAAGCTAGATCTCATAAATTTGCTCCAGAGCAAGACCAAAAGTGAACCTGTTCCCCTTCCTGATAAGTTCAGTTCACTTAACGCAGTTTTAATGAAACAATATATCAAATTATCTCGTTTATTATAGTTTAGAACTGCTGAATCAGATGGAGTATCAGCCTGTGCACGTCAGAGGCACATTTGATCACAGCAAAGAGCTTCTGATTGGTCCACGTTCATTGATTGTGGACGGCGATGCTGATTCAGCTGGAGGAGGGCTCATTTCCAGCGGCGGGCAGAGCGGTAGCATCGTAGTAACGCCGTTCAAGCTCTCCGACAGAAAGTAAAGGCTGTTAGAATTAATTTTTACCGTTTGTTTAACTCAACTTTCGTTAACGTTCACAGTTTAACCATTCTGGTTAATCGTGGCTGGGTTGCCCGCAACAAAACGGATCCTTCTACACGTCCACTAGGCCAAATTCAAGGCGAAACCGAGTTAGTAGGCGTCGTTCGCCTCTCCGAAAAATGCCCTCCATTTATGCCAGCTAACCAACCACTTCAGAAAATATTTTACACCAGGTTTAATCTTTTCAAACTCCAAAACCCTCGAAAAGAAGCCTCGAATCCTTGACGCAATTGATTTTTTAGGGATTTGGAATCCATGGGCCAAATTTTAGGAGCTGCGCCCATTATGGTAGAAGCTGTAGCCAATTCGACTGTTCCGGGAGGTCCCATAGGTGGCCAAACTCGAATTACATTGCGAAACGAGCACATATCTTACATATTTACATGGTAAATTAATCCCAAACCGTATTTTGGACTACAATTTCCGCTCTTTGTAGGTATACTTTGTCCTTAGCGACGTCCTACATGTGGTACCGAAGGTTTATTAGAGGTTTACCTATCATATAAAAACCAAAGTTGAATAGTTTTAGTGTAAACGCAAGTCTCGCAATACATTTTGCCCCAAAGTGAAAGAATGTTCTGCGATCCAAACCAGTTTCTTTTGAAGATATTGACGCCCATCAGTTTCGTTTGGCTTTTTTCCCCTGACCTTGAAATAAAAGAAACCAGTTTTTCCTTCTCCCTCTATGGTTAGTTACACGATTGCTATTTGCCTTGCTGGTCAAAATGATCCCTTGGGTTAGCATACAATCGAAGTATAGACTCTTTGCGTCAGTATTCGTAGTTTTGTTAATCGTATTGTGGATTTTAACGCTACAATTGCCCAGTATGGATTACGGAACGGATCAGAAGAATCACGCGTCGTTTGAAACCCGTCAAGTTGCTGAAGATCATAAAACTATCCTAGTCTGGGACCGGGATGTTTACAAGTACATCCAAGACTTGGTAGGTGAAGGTTCAACATTTTTTCAAGACTATTGTAAAGTTAAGACATGCCATATTACTGCAAACCGTCGTGTGATTGCTGAAGATGAGTTTAGTGCGGTTATTTTGTATTGGCCACCACGAGGCTCGCCTCCGGCTCGAAGGAAACCTCACCAAGCATATGTAATGTTTACTGGAGAACCAAATGATTTCAGTTTACAAGACAAATCGAATTGGAACGACTTTTATAATTACACGATGACCTTTCGAGAGGATTCGGATTTCTTTAGACCATTTGGGCACGTGAAAGCGTTTCAGACAGCTCCCAAGACTCAAGAAATAATTCAAAAGCTAATAACCCAACAGAGAATGGAAGGACAAGTTAACTACGCAAAAGGGAAGACAAAATTGGTGGCGTGGTTTGTGTCCAATTGTGAAACACACAGCCATCGAGAGTTTCTCGTGCACAACTTGCAAATGTACGTGCCAGTAGACATTTATGGAGTTTGCGGCAACTTGAGTTGCCCCGTGGAAGATTTTGAGTGTTATAAGATGGTGGAGCGAAGTTACAAATTTTATTTTTCTTTCGAAAACGCATTTTGCAGGAACTATACCACTGAGAAATTATTTAACATTTTGGCATATAACGTCGTACCCGTCGTTTACGGCGGCGCCGATTATACGAAACTAGCACCGCCACATTCGTACATTGATGCTACAAAAATGACCGTGAAAGAATTGGCAACATTACTGAAAGAACTCGACCAAGATGACGCTAAATATAATGAGTACTTTTGGTGGAAAAAACACTATGAGGTAGTGTACAAGAGAAAGAGCCTGGATATACAAATGTTGTGTGATTTATGCGAGAAATTGCACGTACAAGAAGTCCAAAAAGTACGTCAAGTTTATAAAGATTTTGTTGGATGGTGGGGCGAGCAAAACCATTGCCATCAGTACACAAATTTCAAACTCCCCGTTAAGGAGTTCAGTTTTTGGAATGTAAAATATCCCAGACCTGTAAAACTGCTTGTTTAGCCCGGATGAGTAAATTGTCTTAAAACGACATTAGATGGAATAGATTGTATAATAAATACATTGTCCTACAATAAATATGTGCAGTATGCAGATTTATAATAAAGTAATAAACAAATAGATACATTAAATATTGCATAAATTAGGTAAGCCAAATAACTAGATAAAACAAAACAAATGAAGTGTCCTTTTCGGTAAACCTAAGTACTGGGAATGCATTTAATATATATTTCATGTAAATCGGCATGTATTACAATACTCTTAAAGCGATGAAAATTGGCTAAGTGAATTCCGACTGACTTCATTTTATACAAAAAGATCAAATTTCTGTATGGAAAGTAGGGCGCTCAATATCCAGATACCGGAAAACTGCAGGCGCAAAGTACATGACTGTCACCCCAAGCGATCCATACGTCAAAAACTTGGATCCCAACTTCACAAACAGTTCGGCTGACTGCCCTGAATCTTCACCTTTGTTGACAAAGGATCTGTATCTCACCAATACTTGCATGGTAGCATAAGACACGGTTTTCATCACCGCCCTTGTCGCGACTACCATAATAAGGCCAATAATGGTTCTCAACAAACTTAAACCCAACATATCATAAGAAGGCCACAGAATTGAATACGGTGGAGGCACAGGTGGGCCCCTGATTGATCCCAATTGGAAACTTAGCCACGATCCTAAATGCAACCCAACTGCCGAGCCCAAAATTACCGCTGTATCCTCCCTGCAATTTAGAAACGAATAATCAGTAATTAAAAAAAAAATCACTTCAATTTCTAACCTCGCGGAGCTAAATTTCGAGCCAGGATATATAACGAGCAAAGTTACGCCAGTTGTAATGAAAACACCGGGAGAAGATGGGTGTGACAATAGAAAACTGTCCAGCCAATGAGCGAAGGGAATGAGAACAGGCAGTAATAACCCTGCAAGGATCAAACCGGCAATAACATCCTAGATAAAAATAAAAATAATAATACCGAATATAAATATAATGGTACAAGCTAATAAAAGTTAACATGTGGATAGATAAAATAAAAAATCGAATCAACCAAAAATTACAGAATTACAATAAATAAGAAATTAAAAAAACAGAAAAATATTATCCAAATCTCAATCAGAAATCAAAGTTAGAATCAAAAAACAAATATAAAATCGGAATTAACTTTCAAAAGTTAAACTGAATTTTCTAATAAAGCTCACCAATACTGAATGCATCCCCAGATACAATCGACTCAAAGAAACCAATATACACCACGTAATTGCTAACGCCACTCCAAAGAAAACCGGATACTACAAAATTTGAAAAACATAAACAAAATAAATATTTTATACTTTAAAGGGAAAAAAAAATTACTTCGTAACGATGCATAGTATACAAAATGACAGAGAAAGGCACGGTAGCACTGACTAAGGCATGGGTCGAAGGCATTCCGTATTCCAAGGCCCATTTCGAATCCATCCGAACTACCGGAGGACATCGAGGTCTTGGCCAGCAGATCACATCCTTTAACCCTTGACCTTTTTTTTTTTAAAATAGGTTTAGAATACAGCACGGGAAGTTATTGTGTTAGGTTTTTATCTAGTTCCGTACGAGAGAGAGAAAGAGCTGATAACGCTAATCGAAGCTGATAACAACAGGAAAAAGAGATAAGAGAGGGAAATTTCCAGGATGAATCATATACTCATACCTATGTACATAGATAACGCCCAGACCGTGACTATTCTTCTCCCTACAGCTCCATCAATGTTCCAAAACCAACAAGGAAACATGGATGCGTAGAAAATCTCATCACCCAATGCAGTTCCAAGGCAGAAAAGGTAGTACCAGTACCAATTATGGACTTTGTAGCTTTTTGAGTCATGGTCTGACTCCGACGAAGAGTTTTCATCGTCTGGAATGGGCGATAAACTTCCATTTTCTAGAAATAAACAAAAATAAATTCAAATTTAATCTAAAATGTCTCCTTCTAGTCATAATTACACTTAAAGACGAAATATAATTACCTGAATTAAGTGACGCAAGCTTCGGTGACTGGAGAGTAGGCTTTCCATTGGGTATTAAATTAATTTGAGCCTTATTGGGCGTGTTTATTACGGAATTGAGAAAAGTCGAGGAGAATTTAACATTCTGGCAATTGAGATTCCCCTGGGTTTCTGGTAAGGGTTCTATTCCGAATTTGTGCTGAAAATGTGCCACTAAACCAGGGCCATTCAGGTAGTTAATTAGCACCTTCAACCTGTCAATTAAACTCATGATTTTTAGATTAAGACTGACGCCCTGAAAAGCACACACGGCACCATTTGTATTCACAACCGAAATAACAACACAGGCTTTTCGTGTCAGCTTTGCTAGCAAACGTACAAATGGACCTGGAGGCGTGACTTATGAAATACGCAACGTCAAGTCGTATGGAAGCGCTGGTTAATGAAAATGATACAATCAGAGATGTAAAGCGACTATGTAAAGGCCATTACTTAGAAAATTTTAAGGACTTAATGACAAAATAAATAACTGCAAAAGCAAGAAGGAAAGCTTCAAGAAACTAAATTGCAAAACTCTTGAACAATGAAAAGTTTAAGGGTGTGAAGAAAGAAGATATTAGCCGAGTACCAAAGGAACATATTGACTTAAAACAAGTAAAATGCGAATTTTCTATAAGGAAAACAAACCTGGGTGACAATGCGAAAGGCGGACACTTAATATATAAAGGAGGCACACAGTATCATTAAGACCGCACTTAGTATCAAAATGAAGACCCTTGATCTTATTCTTGTGTTCTGTGTTAGTCAATGTCTCTGTGGTAGACAGTCATTTCTGTCATACACCTTAGCTTCGCACAATGGCGCCACTTTGCTCTTCCAAGAGATTGGATTGGGAAATACTCTACAACGCAACGCTGACGACCCAGTCTTAAATTTCGAAGAATTGGCACCCTCAGCTACTTTAAATGCAAACAATTCATCGGTTTCGAGACAAGATGCATCTGTTTCACGCCGACCGTGCAAAACCCAAGTCAGCATTAGAGGGCCGCAGGGGAGATTCTTTCTTCCCAGCAACAGAATTGTAACTTCGTACGCCTTTACGAATTCCGTTTTTAATCTCGCCACAACGAAATATTGCTACTCTTGGGTTAGCGCTCCAGGTATCACCAGGCCGTCTTTTTGCCGCCGTAAACGTTCCCTGGAAGAAGTCAACAGGTTGTCCCCTACCGACGTCCTCGGGTAACATATTACCTACTGGAACTAGTATATATATAAGATCAATGCTAGTCTATAATTTAAACTCTTGTTTTTTGTCTATAGCTAATTCGTAAACCTTGTACATTTTGAATAGGCATACTATTAGATACTAAATGTACATTTCAAATAATTTGGGAATAACTATTTTTTAGGTTGGAAACGACAGCGGTTCCTCATTTTGTTACAGCCGAATACGAATTGATTCCTAATACAGAATCTTTCAGCTCACTGCAATCATCTTTGACCGATGACTTGCAAACAGATTGTGAACCAACTCCTGCCGAAGCATCCGAAACCGAATACGAACTCGAAGGTCGTGCATTTTTTAACGGAAACGTAGTACCGGCTACCACAACGAGTACAGTTACCCTTATAACAACCTCAGTAACGAACACTTTGACCAGCCGAATACTCTTCGGCGCCTCTCTTGGTACTATCACCACATATTGCATTCCTCATGAGTACTCTGCCAGTGTAGTTTGCTAAAGAAGAAGATAAATTGTAGACCAAACAATTAAGGTGACTTAATGTAGTTAACCCCTGTGACCTAGCTTAATTAAGTAATACAAGCGTCCGCAGTATTTGCAATAGTTCGTTGGATTTGTTGAATTAGTATACAACTTATTATGAGAAGGAAGTTGGTGGATTGGCAACAATATCATTCTAGCCGAAGTTGAGGAGTGGCTTCAGGATATCACGCTAAAACCTCGCGCTTGGATTTACTTTGCTTTACCGATCTAATATATTTGATACATGACCAAGTCCATTAGGTATGTTTGCTAAACCGAGCCAGGTGGTTACGTGCACTGAGCAAGGGTTTAGTAAGAAAATAGAGAGACAATAAAAGAGCCCCAAGGACAACTGAGAGCAAACTGACGACAATTTAATGACTAGGAAGTGTGGTGCTTTAAACAATGAAAAAAAAACTTAGCTCGACGTTATTATGGTTTCTTGCTTCTTGAACAAATACGCAAATTTAACTTAGCAATACACTTAACTGAGATGACTACGCAAAATTGCAAAAAGATCGGTACAAATGCGGTGCGAAATATCGAGAGTCCGCATTTAAAAATTTATTCCTTTCCGATTCTATTTCCGATTTTTTTCAATTCTATTCCTTTCTGATTTTATTTATTACGATAGTGACCCATGTGTATAAAGAAAACCAAACAGAAGGCTCCGGAATGGAATAGCCTATTCCATTCCGGAGCCTTCTGTTTGGTTTTCTTTATACAGTATTCTTTATACTGTATTGTTTTAATCGCGCGTCATACCTATTCCGAATAGGTATGACGCGCGATTAAAACAATACAGTTTCCTTACACCAAGGTTGAATACCTTTGCGCATTTAACCTTAAAGTGGAACATCAACTCTTAAAATATCTTTTAGTACGCCATAAAGTACGTCTTAAAGAAAAAACTTGGCACCAAGAAGTACTATATACCTAACTTTAATAATAACCGAGATATTAAAGCAAATGTCTCTCTAAAAGGCACTACGGCAAAGCTGTAAACTCGCAATGCTTGTCTGGCCGCCATATAAGCATGGTGTCAAAATTTTAGAAGACGATATATTTTAACACAAGGAAGGCAGTGACGTCATGACATGAGCACGAGTTTATTTACAATTGTTTATATAATCCAGAAGTCTACCCTAAGTTATTTAATGTGTTAAAAAGGTTATAGAATGCTTTTAAAACTACAATATAATTATTAGAAGGAGAAACAGCATATAGAACTGTATAGTTTTAATAGCGCGTCAAACCTTTGCGTCATTCGCGTGACGCCAGTTCGGAGCAAAAAGTTGATATTTCAAAATTCAGTTAAAAATCAGCCAGTTTACAGAAAAAGTCAAGTTTAGGTTTGAAGGAAAGTTTGTGTTACGGCCAAACTGAGAATGGGAGCGAAATGAGGCTTTAATTAATCCCAGGGGTCAGGGCCGTCTTTACACCCCGTGGGCCCCCGGTCCAAGTCTCAAAATGGGCACCTTAGTTCAAAAAAGGGCCCCTAAACAGGTCAGGTTGGGGTCCCCTAGCACCGTGGGCCCCCGGTCCATGGCCCGGGTGGACCATGCCTTAAGATGACCCTGGCAGGGGTACAGCTTTCCCTATACCCTTGTTTTTCGACAGTATAGTATACGAAATGGTTAAGAGTGCAAAGAAAGAGAAATAGCCTAGCCCCATGTAAATAAGAATATTTATCCTTGAATATATATTAACACAGGGACGAAGTCTGGTATAAAAGCGGAAAGGGACATTAGCATTAGATGTCGATGTTTGTCAAGAATTAATTTTTTTATGAAAGATGATGAAAGAAAGATGAATGTTTGTCGATGGTGGAAGTAACTGCGCACGTCAACTCACGTGGAGGAGTGTCTCACCGAACAGTAGACAGAAAAAAAACTGTGGATGCAATTTTCCATAACAATTCAACGCAGTTAACCCATAACGAATTCCGTTGCGTACAATGGTGCCTCGAATAACGAACACAATCCGTTCCAGGACAGCGTTCGTTTTTCGAGTCGTTCGTTATGCGGGACGCCGTTTCCTATAAGTTACAATGGGACTAATTTTGATCCGTTCCCGAGGCCGGTCCAAAATCGAGAAAAATCGTAATTTTGCATTATGACACTGGATGCCATTTCTTTTCTTAAACCTATGAAACTACCCTACTGGCTTTGAACTTTTCTTTCTGTTCTAAAACTTGTGGGAGCTTGTTCCTGGAGTGGACCTTTTAAGCTCTTCATACATAACCCTAGCTTTCTTACAAATTATTTCCTGCATGGTTGAATCTCCTTCCATATTCCTTTCATTAACCCAAACTAACAGCAACCTCTCCATTTCATCATTAATTTTTGGTACACCTGTGAAAAAACTCTTGAGACTCTCGGCCACCTTAGCTTTCATGACTGATTCTCTAATGGCTAAAATTTTTCCTATGGTTGACTTGATCACTCCATATATGCAGCCCCAAGATCCACAACTCTAGCTCCTGAGTCTTTTTGTCTGGCTTCATTTCAGTAGCAAGTGCTTTTCTACTCTTCCTACTAACGGTCTTCTTAGGTACCATACATTTTGATAACACTAAAAAAAGCACTGAACTTTCCAAAAACTTCAAATATAAAAACATAACAGCACGCTTGCGGTTCGTAACGCGGGGCCACGTTCGTTATGCGGAACATTTCCATGCCAGCGCTCGCGTTCGTAATGCGGAACGTTCTTTATGCGAGGCGTTCGTTGTGCGAGGCACCACTGTACTTCTCTAGAGTATGACAGATGTTTAAACGCACTAAGCTTAGGTTCTCATAAGAAATTAACACAAATAACCGCCATGAAGACAAATGAAATCAAAGAGATGACAAGTTAAACGATTAAACTGCAAAATTTCCTGCCTCGTCAATTGGCAAAAAAAAATTCTTCTTACGCCAAAGAAAGCACATGTTGACTGAAAACTCACTTATTCCATTACGTAAATCCCCACCCCCATAATTTAAATTGACCAAGATGACTACGCAAACTTGCAAAGATCGGTATATATAGCGAGCGAAATATCCAAGGTTCACATTAGCCTCAAAATGAAGACCCTGCACCTTACAATAGTGCTCTACATAACCCAATGTCTGTGCAATCCACAATCTTTGCTGTCTTACACGTTAGCAGGGCACAGTGGTCCCACTTTGCTTTTCAAACCCATCGAAATGCAAGAATCGCAACCAAAACTTGAAAGCCGAATGTTACGTTTGGACGAAATCAAACCTTCATTAGATACTTCGGCTCAAACCAATTCATCAATTTCAACCCAAAAATCAACCATCTCTCAGCGTCCGTGCTCCCTAACCGCCGTTAGGGGTCCACAAGGGAGATTTTTTGTTGGCAGTAGTAGCACCGTGACCCTGTACTCGTTTACTACTTCAACTTTCAAATACGCTTCTGTGGCGTACTGCTACACTTGGTCTGGTCTAGTTAAACCTAATTTCTGTCGCCGCAGGCGCTCTCTGGAAGAAGTGAAGCAGTTGTACCCTACCGCAGTATATCAACAAGGGTAAACTTACTGCTTTATTTGTTGAATGCTTAGAATTCCTTAAACTAAATTACCGATCAGGTTTGAAGATTTTAAAATCAACCGAGAATGAAAACTAATAATCAAGGTTGAAGAATCGTAGAATCAATAAAAAACAAAACATTTCATTTTAACGATCAAAGAATTAATACTAACAGATAAAACATATCACTGATTGGAAATTTAACCATTTCATACGAAACAGAGCTTTTATAGTTGTATTGCAATTTTATAATAAATATTCTTCTATTTGAAGTTTGGAAACCACAGCTGTTCCTGAATGGATACTTAATCCTGAACCACTCGACTCGCTGCAGTCTTCCCTAACCGATTACTTGGACACAGATTGCGATCCGATCAACAGTGAAAATCCTGAAACGCATTCAGAGCTCAGTAAAGGTCGGGCTCTGGTCAAAGGAATCAAAGGTTTCGTGTTACTTTACACCACATCGAGTACGGTTATCGTCTTTACCACTTCAGTGACGGCTACCTTGACCAGCCGAGTCCTCTTCGCCTCTAGTTCTGGTGTCATTTCCACGTACTGCATTCCCCAGGAGTTTTCTTCCACAGCAGTCTGCGCTTGAAAGACCAGAAAAAGTGAAGCAAAAACGTGTTCTGTTCAATAAAGTAGATGTTTCTTTGTCACGTTATTTTATGCTCGATTGCTATGCACTGTTTTTCTAATGCATTACATTATTTTATATTATACTGTGTTGTCTTGATTGACATTTTTAACGAAATACAAGAAAATCCAAAGCATGTGGGCAGTTTTGAGAATATTAGCTACCGCAATAGATGGCGTTGACCGTCAATGAAAGGGTCAGCAATGAATTTAAATAAAAACTTGACCGGTTCTAAACAGTTTGTACAAAAAATGCAAAACTAGAAACCTGCAAAAACATGAATGTAATTTGAATGCAGTACACACTTTTGAAATACTTCGAATTATTATAATATATTTATTTACATTTGCCGAAAAATACTAAATTCATATAGAAGTAACCAAAAAATAGATTTTTGTTTGCAAAAATTGGAAAGAAAGTCTTTGAAATACACAATGTCAATAAAACCCACTAATTTCAGTGAGCTCTTAGCACTGTAACACATTTATGGCTATACAAAAGGGCATTCAACCTCCTCAGTGAGACACAAAAAGAAAGAAAAGCCTTCCAGACACGTACACACACATGTAGAAAACTCCGGAAAAGTTTTTATCTTTTAAAATTTTAGGAGTTCATTTGCATTTTTTCCTTCGGTTTTCGGTGGGTTGCGTGATACCTTGCTCGTGACCCTGACTTTCTGAGTCTTTCGTTACCAGAGAGGATCACCTTTCTAAAATTTCAGACAGTGATGGACGAGCACAAGATGGCTTAGGTAAACCGAGCCCTTCCCTGCCCCATCGAAACAACATTTTAAAAAAAGAAAAGAAAAAAAGCTAAAAAACCCGTAAGCACAATGACCTGCAGAACAAATAAAAGTCCCCGTAACAGTAGAAAGATATGTGGTTAAGCGTGTTTAAACCCAGTCCACTAATGCTCCAAAAACTGGAAAAACGAGTTAACACCGTCTGGAATCATTTTTTTCTATGCTTAAAGCGACCTGCGCAATAAAAATGGGCATTAGAAACGATATTAAGACTAAGATGGATGCAAATAACTCTAGTTGACAGTCTAAAACCATATTTTCTTTCAAGCACAAACTTGCGGAAGGAGGGACTTTCTTTACACAGGTTTTATTGAGAGACTTTTTTTAAGTGCATGGTTCCTCTTGTTGCATTTCCATAAGTACCGACTGAGGCATTACAAGGCTAAAAATGCATTTCAGGTTCAGGTTCAGGTTCGTTGTTCGGTTTCAGCTGGGGGCGACAAGGCGATTAGAAAGATGAGCTCATTTTTTTTTTTTTTTTTTTTTTTTTTTTTTTTAAAGTAATAAGATATGTTGATGTAGAAGGCAATGGGCCGTGTAGTTCTGACCTCGGGCAGTTAGTTTCCTATTCATATTCTCTTGTTTTCATGTCATCTCATGTCTCTTGGTCCTCTTTTTCTGGAATTGATTAGAATCATCGCAAGATTAGGTGGGTGGAACGATGGGGGGTGGGATGAGGTTAATCTAACCCCGCACCCCCATCCTCAGGTGTTTCGTAAATCTGATAGGCATATTACCTTCGGAGATTTTAGGCTCTCCGGAGTATAAATAGAGGTCAACTACGGATTGAAGCATTAGACTGGATCAGAGCAGCTTCAGTGCAATATCACACCATCTTCAAAACCATCAAAAGTTATTCAAAAAAATATTACATTCATCATGTTCAAGCAAGGGATCATCTTCGTGAGCCTCGTGGCTGTAGTTTTGTCATCCGAACCCGAGCCGGCCAACCGTTTCTTGGCGTTCGCCAATACCAAGACTGTCTCTTCCGTTGTTTTGGCTACTACCACCTTGCCTACGACTGTGGCCAGGTAAATAGTATTCAATGATTTATAGAAATACTTAAAATACAAATTTCCATCATAATTTATTGAAGAATATTAAGATAACGGTTAGTTTTCATAAGAATAGACATTTGTTTAAGTTAGTGTAACCAGTTTGGTAGCAGTTAAGAACTATATACCTTTGTTTTGTTTTTATTATATAGTTTCTATGACATTGAGGGTTAATTTGATTTAATTCTTGAGTTATTTTTCCTCCAAAACCCTAGGACCTGCTATACCAGCGGAGCCGTCACTCTTAGTCAATGTCGTCGCCGTCGTGGTGTTCAGGAACAACCTGAAATCATTGTTAATGGAAATTTAAAGCTTGAAGATATCCTTGCTTCTAAACCCGTCGAGTAAGGCTTGAAAATCTTATTTGCTCAAAATCATGAAAAAGTTATTGTTGCATCCTCTTGGACGTTGTGTCCTTCATTGTTTCAGTGTTAAAAATGTTGCACTTTTTCATAGATCATAGTTTTCTTTCTACAGCATTATTTTTTCAAATGATCAAATTGGTCAGTTTCTCTAATTTGTTCATTTTTATTTAATCGTAATAGAGTTGAAACCACCGCTGCTCCAGTTCTCCAAGAGTTCGCAGTACCAGAAGCTGCAGCTGACCTCCAAACCTCGTCCGAAGTTGAAATTTCCGGATTGGACAACTGCTTGGGTCGATCTGCTTTTGGAATTACCATCTATTACACCGTAAGTGTTTTTCTTCTAAATTTGCATTGCTCAATAAAAATGAAACCAAAAAAAGATACACCAAATTTACAGAGTAAAATCTTTTAGAGCGATTTAGAGCAAAATCTTTAATTTCTGTTGATTTTGTACATCCCCAGACTACCACCAGCATCATCCTTACTAGCTACTCGACCGTCCAATCAGGCACTTCCTCTTTCACTGTTGATCTATGCACCCCTGCCAATTTCCCTTACACCTTGTGCTAAACCAGGGGAATGCCACCGAAAGCAACTCCAATCCGGTTATTCTTTTTCTTTTAACCAAACCTTCGTAACTTATTTGCCAGCGAATCTGGTTTCCTGTTGCTCTTTTTCTTGTAATCTTAGTACCGTTATACGTCATTTTGTTCCAATACAATGCAGTTTTTACTCAGTAAGAAAATCTCCGTTTTTCTAAGACAAAACAAGTTGCTCAAAGTCAGGGTCGTACGCAGAATTTTGGTGGGGAGGGGGGGGGGTAGTATGTGGATATCGTTGCGGAGAAAAAAAAATTCGGGGGGGGGGGGGGTAACGCCTGGGTACGGGCCTGGCTCAAGTTATTTCCGTAATTACCTTCAGAGTTATAACTACAAACCTTACAAACATTGAATCTATTAAAAAATGTTTAACTAAAACAAATTATGTTGGAAAAAAGTAAAGGTTAGTATAACTTTTAAATATTTGATTTTTTAAGTGGGACATATTCGACATAAATACATGCCCGGAAACTAACGTGGGGTCTGATGCACCGAAAGGTTTGGTTTAATAATCGTTTAGGACCAGTTCTGTTCAAACAGGCTTGGACCTTGACCATGGTTAGGTATTAGAGTATAGGCAGAGGCAAAAGGTCTAAGACCTCATTATAGAAACAGAAGAGGCTTTTAAGGAACGAAGAAAAAGTTAGAAAAAAATCGCATAAAAGTTCTCTCATGAATAATCTCAGGACAGTAACTATATAAACCGCAGGGTGTCCATATAAGGTCTCGCAAGAACATTTCTTTCTCCTATTTGTCATTGTGTAAAGTGTGGCGCATTACACAGCGAAACTAGTGGAGAGTTCAATGCACGTATGTTATAAGCCTCAATGGATTTCAAGATAAAAAGAAGATTGGAATCCCTCCCTAATTACTTGTTTGCTAATATATATTATAGGAACACTGTAACTATATACACTGCACATGTGTTGAAAAGCTTTCGAAGTAATGTGAAGCATTTTTGCATTACAATAAGAAACTATTTATTATATCCTTGTAAATACTTAAATTTTATTTACTTTGCTGTATTAGTAAAACTAATTTAGCAAAGTTGGCATTATATTTCTAAACCTTAGTAGTACTTAGTTTAGTACTAAAATAGTGTACTCTACTATGGAAGTTTGTCTTCTTACTATTAAACCCTTGGAAGATTACTATTGGAATACAAATTTATTCGATTGGGGAATTAATACTAAAGCAGCTAAGTATATTTAATTTTTTGTAACAATTTGGTCTTGCAGCGTATAGCTTCGTGAAACGTTGCATTCAACGTCAATACTTTTAATATCTATAATAGATAAAATAAAGCAAAATAACCACTCACTTTTCCAGTCTCTGGTTCCGTCTCTTTTCCCTGCGATGCAATTACCGTAAGACGTTGCCACGCCAGACTATGATCAAAAGATGAATAAGAGACTTTTCTTAGGTTGTTAACCGAGCTGTTATAGCACAAGCACCTTATTTCACGACGATTCGACTTTTTGAAAAAAATGTAGTAAAAAGGGGAGGGAAGGGGTGGGGAGAGAAAAAGGTAAGAAGCATTGGCTGGAGTTTCGGAGGCAATCTATTCCATACCAATCCTCTCAAGGTGACTGGAATCACGCCATAGGCTCCCTCTAACCGACTATAAATATGCTGAGGCCTAGGATAGGGTCACCACACATTCTCTTGAGACTTCAGTGAGAGCAGTTGCAAAAGCTGTGGAAGATCCAAAACACATATACAAGATGTACAAATCCGTGCTTCTTTTCGTCGCCGTTTTCGTGGCTTACGCTTCAGCTCTGGAAGGAGCCAACCGATTTTTAGCCGCCACCAAGACCGCTACTTCTGTAGTTCTCAGCACTACCACCGTCCCTAGTACCGTAGCCAGGTAATTCTTTAAGTTTTTTATTTCAAACAAAAGTCTTCAATAATTCCTTGTGCGAATCAGGACTTGCTATATCGAGAATGCTGTTGGTCTCACTCAGTGTCGTCGTCGTCGTGCTGTGGAAGAACAGCCCGAAGTTGTCCTCGGCAATGGTAAAGACGTTGATTTGGCTGCACTGCAACCTTCGGAACGTGTGCAGTAAGTCAAATTTTGGCTACAATACTTTTATTTTATATTTAAAAAACTAAGAAAACTTAATTTTCGAATTTTTTTAAAGACGCTGTGGCAGTGAGTACATGCAGTTGGATCAGTTTAATGTTCCTTTTAGATTTTCTTTTTGATTCTTTTTAAAGAAAATTATTAATGGAATTGGAATAGGAATATATTTAAGGGCAACATCCACCAAAATAACATTTTGAGTTATTGATTAATTCTTACATTACATTGTTCTAAAAATTATATGTTTGGTTCGGTTCACGAGTTATCACACTGTAAGCTTTTGCCCGTTTCCCGTGAAGTAAGCGTATTGACGAGGGTTTGGCCAATCAGCGTAACATGTCTGACTTTGCGGTTGCCCTTTTTCGTTCATAAAAACCACCGCGCACGCTCAAATTCCAGTTTCCTTAATCATATTATTCTAAGAACTCAAGTACTATTTCGCGCTCAGAGGAATGCACTAAAACGATAAAAATTAGATGGTGTACTCTATTTTCTAAGATAGGTATTTGTTGGTGACTATTGCTCCTTAATGTTGGCGTGTATTTTTAGAGTCGAAGTGACGGCTGCTCCCGCTTTGGACGCTGTTTTCCCCGAGATTGCACCTCTAGAAGTAGGCAAAGAAGAAGCTGATGTCCAGAGCTCCACTGAAGTAGAGATTAGCGGTTTGGGTGATTGTTTAGGTCGTTCGGCTTTCGGTCTTACCATCTATTACACGGTACAAAATAATAAAAAAGAAAGAAATGCTGATACTAAAAAGCTAAAGTACTTTAAAGTACTTAATGAAAACTATTTTTTTTTATCTAGACCACCACCACCGTTATGCTTACCTCATTCTCCTTCACCACGGTTGGCTCATCCTCCTTCACAGTTGGCGTAAGTTTAATTTTATTTCTATTATTTGCACAAAGAAATGGAAACTATTTTAGAAAACATGACTAATAAAGAATTCTTATACAGAAATGTACACCTGCTGGCTTCCCTTACACCAAATGCTAAACAGCATCAGCAGCAACATCCCAATTCTTCAGATACAAAGCCATTTCCGCGAGAAGCATTTTAACTTAAGAAATTCGCAAAGAATCCCAGTGAAAACTTCCGGTTGTTCGTTGGCAATCTTTTGTGTTACCAAAGTTGTTTTTTGTTTGTTTGTTAATCGTTATCCTGTTTCGAAATATACAGCCTTGTATAAGCAACAAATTGAAAGCTTTGTTTTCGATCTATTGTAACGAAAAACTTTGAATGAACTTCTAAATGGCGAAACTTCGACTCCGAAGCTTGTAAATTTAAACCCAAATGGGACAGAGATATTAATGCTTTCACCCCATTCCAAACCTTCTTGGCCGGGTTTCATAGTACTACACTCGACTGTTTTTGGCAGCCAAACGGCTGGTTGTTTCTTTTCAACCGTTGCTGTGTGGTGCTGTGGCTGGTTGAGCAAGCATCAAGTAACCGTACCGGTGGCGAAGAATACGTTCGCTACCGCTTGCAATAGTCTTGTTGAACATTAGCAACGAAGCCAAGTCGGAGTGAGGTTACCGGTCAAGAGCAAAACTCGTTCGTTTCTCTTTGATTTTACCTTTATTTGGCTTTGGAAAAGTAGTTCCAAGTAAAGCTACGAATCAGCGTTTATAACATTACTGGGAAATTCCCGTAGCCTGTTTTAATCTTTCTTTAAATTTAATTTTTCCATAAATCAAGTTAGAAACCCAGAGCATAATCATGAGCAATCCATGTTTTTTACGACAGAGACAAGGGTCACATATATACATGTACTTTTAATCAATGTTCAATGTTAATCAAGGTTTACTGGCCGGTGGAAATGTGCTATATAATTGTACAAACCTATAATATAACCTTTGCAAACCTAACCTGACTTATATACCTTTACCAAATCCGAGTAACCTAATCTTAACCTGACCTAGCTAAACCCAACCAATACCAACAAACAGAACTACGCATTCTAATTCTAAATACTCTTCTGAAACGAACCAAGTTAATGTCAGTCACAGACAGCAAAGTTAGCAGAGATTATGTCATCTTGGAGTGGGTCGCTTGGAATTGGTGTGTCAATGTGTATTGCCTGTATTGCGTAACGCTACTTTAGGCTTCCCTGTCGCTTCCCTTTCTAGGACGCGACATCAGCATCAATATCGCAAAACTACTCTTACGTAAAACGTATAGCCAAGACCAATACGAACAGAATTATATAAACTTCTTAGATATTTGCCTTAAATGAATTTGAGAAAAGCACAACAGCAAATTTGAAAACTTATAAGAATCCTATAGGCATTATACTTTACTGAATTTCTAAAAGCTGATTATAACTATTGAATTAATTGTGCAGTGCCGCTCTGTGCGCAGAATCCATGCGCTTTCACATATACAACCCATATTACAAACACATACGTCTCTTAACGAAACTTCGGGAAAAACTAAATGACGTTGCTCTAAAGCGACTTTGGGTGAAAAATTACAGATTGTAGTCTACTCAAGCGGCCAGTTAGCGAAGCTATGAGTCAGAAACGGGTCACAAACTAGATTTACATTTAAAGAGAACACGCAAGATCTCGTTGTCATAACATGTTGCATAGCATATGTGACAAAGCTGTACGATAAGAGAACAAGTAATAAAAGCTTGATTGAGGTCATTTCTTTATGTGACCTGGTTCGGATGAGGAATCTATTCGAAATCGAACGATCATTAAAAAAAGGTAGAGTTAACATTATTTTCCTATGTCAAAGGTAAAAAGTTTCCAAAGGAAATTACATCTTCGCGCCCTGGATTCCCGAAACCTCAAGTCATACTGAGATTTCGAACTTATTCTCACAAAAAGGATTACTGGATTCCTTTTTTTACGAATGTGAAGAAGTGATGACGCTCCTTACGGGACTTTCTATGTAAATTCCCGTACCCTTTTTTGGAACTTTTTAGTAAGTTATCTGTGGAATAGAAGACGCATTTATTGGGGGAATCTGTTCTTCCATATCCAGTATAACTTTTTTTTTAAAAAATGGACATCTGTCGGCCTTTATCCAGTAATGTCATGTTTCCTTTTTTTAAGGTGAATGTGCTTAGGGTTATAAAATAGATGTGACTATACAGATATCACAAAAACTCTGAACCTCCAAGGCATGGGTACACAACATATGATACATAGAGCAGACATTAAGGGCCCAGGTTTTAAACGAAAGAAAAGGGTTGGACTATGGCGAGGACGCTGATTCACCTCGCTGAAATTATACCTCCTTTGACTCCACCTATTCTCCTTGAATGAAGACGAGAAGACCTCGATGTAACTAGGCCCTAAATCTGGAAGCTCTATAAATTCATGACCAAAGCCTATCGAGGCACCAGTGAGAACAGGCAGCATTGAAATAAAATTTTAAAAAGTGTAGTTCATTCACAATTTCTAGCCATAATGCAAAAACGTGTGCTTTCTTTCGTTACCATGATGGTGTTGGCTACGATGGCTTCAGCCGAAGACTCTAGACTTCAGTCGGCCTACCGATTCTTAGCTGTCACCCGATCCAGCACTCAGTTGGTTCTAACCACCACCACACTTACCAAGACTATACCCGAGTAAGTTACCATTAAGTTAGATTTAAGAAGGAGGTTTGAAATGAAGAGGGTGTTAATTCTTTAAGGTTTTGCTACTCTCCCGGGGCTGGTATCTCTCAATGTCGTCTTGCTCGTGGATTGAAAGAAGTACCACAAATCATACTTGGGAAAGAAGTGGCCAGTTTGGCATCAGACATCGAACCCTCTAAGCCCGAAACGTGAGCAAGAATCTTATAATTTTTCTTGGAAAAAAAAGAAGAGAAATGTGATTTAAATTTCCTTAATTTGTTTGAATTTTTTTTAAACTTTCATCTCAGTGTTCTAGCAACCACTGCGGCCGTTTTAGACCCTACTGCAGATGAAATTCAGCTACTTAACAATGTCGAGATTCAGAGTTCTTCTTCCGAAGTAGAAAGGGCTGGTTTGAATGGAGTCGGTCGTTCTTATTTTGGATTCACCATTCATTACACGGTAATTATACACCATTATTTGAGGTTAGAAATTTAAGCCTTTTTGTTTCTGTAGACCACCAGCACTGTCACCATGACCTCTTTCTCAACCGCAGTTTCCGGCTTGTCCACATTTACTGTTCTGGTAAGTCAACTTTTTTTCAACTTTAAATGATAAACTTATTAATGAATGAAATAATACTGAAGAACAAAATTAAATTTTCTGGATCACTTTTAAATGAAGATGGTTTTATATTTTGTACATTGTATGTTTTACCCATACAGGGTTGCACACCGGCGGGTTGGACATATTCCACTTGTGTTCCTGATCCTTGCAAAGTGAACGTTCTTGGCCTTATTTGTCTCTAGGCATGAGAAGGCAAACAGAATTACAATTATGCCCCACTAAGCACCCCACTAAGCTTATAGGGACATGCGCCACTAAAGAACATTTAGCTGTTATTATGTGCACACTTTAAATGCGCACAACTCTATCCTTTTCGTTAAATTATAATCTAAAGATCCATCATTATTCGTGTAAAAACGATGGAATTATTTTACCACGCTCATGACTCTTACAAGCGCAAAATTTTTAAGCTGAGACAACTAACGCAAGAAATTGTGCAAAAGACATAGTTTGGACCATCCGGTAGCCATCTTGGGTGCTTTTGGCGCGTCAAGTGTCTCTTCCATCCACGTGGCAACCTACCTTACCGCCTTCTAACAACAACAGAAAATTAGTTTTACAATCTTGTTATGTATAAAATTGTTACTTGTTCCCTTGTTGTTTCGTCAACCCTGCTTAATTTAGGAGTATTCTTCAGCGCAATAATAATACAATAATTGAATACTATAAGATCAGTTTTCAGCAATCAAAAGATTGTCAAAATTATTTCTTGAAAACGTTGCACTGAACAGTCTTTTTATTTCTACAAAAGAATTAAGTTTATACATCAATTCCTCATAGAAAATTCGTTAGCTGTCCTTTAACTGAAGGTGAAGTGAATGACGTTGCATGCACGCGTTTTCATAGATTGCACTGAACCGGAAGAGAGTGAAAACGCAGAAGCAACATCCAAATTCTTTAGATGAAATGCCACTTTCGCGCAAAGAATTCTAAGAAATTCGCAATTCTAAGAATTTCGACATTTAGTCCAAGGGAAAATTTTCGGTTGTTCGTTGACAAACTTTTGTGCTACCAAAGTTTTATTTTGTGGGGTTGTTACCCGTTTTCCTGTATTTAAATGTACAGATTTGTACTGTACATGCAACATATTGAAAGCTTTGTTGTCGTTCTATTGCAATGAAAAAATTTGAATAAACTTTCAAGTGGCGAAACTTCGACTTGCATGCTTTTAAATTTAGTCCAAAACTGAACAGAAATATTAATGCTTCAAACCCATGTAAAACGTTATTGGTCGGGTTTCGTAGACTAATAAGACCACGTTACCTCCTGACCTCACGGAATAAATTTTGGTAAACCTATCCATTACCAAATAACCTCAAGCTAAGGAAACAGATTTACTTGTCGCTATAGGCGCCAGAACTTTACTATAAATACCACAGGCTTCCTGGTTCAATTTACACAGGCTTAAGGACCGTCGGCGAGAGCAACTCAGGCAAATTTTTATCAAAAAGTTTCGGAAAGAAAATGAAGAAATGTATGCTGCTTGTCCTAACCGTTTTGGCAGTGGTGATTTTCGCAGAAGAGCCATCAGTACCTGAAGCGGCCAATCGGTTTCTATTCGCTACTCGAACCAGTACTGCCTTGGTTTTCACTACGACAACCATTCCCGTCACCGTGGCCGGGTAAATTATCTGATTACTTAACTATTAAAGTTAACTAAGTTCTTCATGTGATCGACTCGTTTTAATTTTGTATATTTTTTTTTTTTAAATCTGTTTATCAGAACTTGCTACTCCCCCGGAGCTGGCATCTCTCAATGTCGTCGTCGCCGTGGTTTGGAGGAAACGCCTGAAATTATCACGGAAAACAAACATCTGTTCAACTTAACGGACATTATTGAACCCTCCAAACCAGAAAGGTATAACTGTAAATATGGAGAATTTCCGCCAGTTAGCCCATAATAATTATTTTAATGATATTAGGAAATATTCTTAAAAAAGTTCGCAATGCCAGTATAATGTAGTTAATTAAAAATCAAGCAAATTTTAAAGAAAAAGAAATATTCTCCTTAATATGTTTTGGAATTGGAACTTAGTGTCATAACAACAGCTGGCCCCGCTTTAGATGCCATTGTGCCCGAAATTCAAACACTTAATAAGGTTGAGGCCGAGAGCTCCTTTTCTGAAGTAGACAAACTTGGTTTGATGAGCACTTTGGGTCGTTCCGCTTTGAGGTTGAATATCTACTACACGGTAAATGACCTTATTATTTTAGTAATTAAAGGGCTAAATGTTTTTAAGCCAATAAACCATGTTTTGTTAGACCACAAGTACCGTCACCATTACCTCTTACGCCACCACGATTTCCGGCTCGAGTTCCTCCTTCACCGTTAGTGTAAGTTATTCAAAATCCCTGATTTTTAACTAATTAGTTACTTTATTCCTGCCAATTCTACTATCGTGAACGTAAAAAACTTAGTAAAGATGTTCTTAAAAATTATTTATCCAGAATTTCACAGTTTCAGCACGTCTAATCTTTACATCAATTTCCCCTCAGGGCTGTACTCCAATTGGTTGGACTTACACCACATGTCTGGCTGGATAGCTGACAAGGCAGCTTCAGCTGCGAGTTGTAAATGATAAATACATTGGTCAGTTATTCCTGTATGAAGTTTTATATATTATAGTAACAGTTAACTATACGTCTAAATTATTACAAGAAAGATAACAGAAGTTTTGGGAGGCAACGCGACAATAGGACGACTCGACAGAAGGACTTTTTATGGATCTTTCAACAAATTAAGTAGCTCACCTTTCGAGCTGGAAAGCTTAGCTTTTGACCAATTAAGAATTGGGGAAATCCCATGTTCAACGAGCAGATGTTTAACTTGTCACGATTCTTGCATATTATTTTCTTTTTGTCATTATTCTCTGGTGGTATTAGTAGGGTATAAATAGCGTGAAGCTGCAAACGTATTGGACGTAAGATCGTAAAGTGTCTAAGTTAAAGCAAGAAAATGTGCCAGAAACTAAGGTGTATGCCTCTGGGTCTCCACCTTGGTGGTTCTATGACGCTTCTGCCCACGCAGAACCTTTCTATCGCTTCCTAGCCACGACGCGGACCAGCACATCCGACCGTCATCCTTAACACAACCAGCACCCTTCCGACAACCGTACCGCGGTACCAGGCCCGTATCCAGGGGGGGGTTAGGGGGTTTTAACCCCCCCCGAATTTTTTTTTTTTCGTAAAAAATCCTTGTACATTTTTGTTAGCTTACGAGAAATTGGCCAGGACTATAGATAGAAAGCTAAATTCCTTGAATAGGGAAGGTCTCGACTTTTTCAAGGGGAAAAATTTAGCATCTCTGCCCTCCCTATGGAGAGGAGAGGTGCTACATTTTTTCCAGTGGCTCCGGATAATTAGCTATCCGGTGGAACCGACTTGAGACTTGACCTTTCAAACTATGCGACCTCGGCGAGTTGATGCGCTCCAGGCTTGTGACAGTCGACTTAGTACGTTTTTTATACGTTTTCTGACTCCGAACATTTACTGAAAGTTGTCTAGAAAGAAAAAGATCTCGACAGTCGACACTCCAATCTCGACCAAAACTTGACCAAAGCTCGACCAAACTCGAACTTGGTAGTTTTACCTTTCGTTTTGATTAAGTTTAACTAAGAGTTTGTGGTGATTATGAAGCCCCAGTGTAACATTACGTCGTTTTTCGCGCCTCATCGAGTTGTAAAGTCTCGGGATCTTCACCTGCCATTCAGATTGCAGCTTCAGGTTCCCAGGTTCAGTCGCTCCTCAACCAGAGCAACTAGCGGGTACTTCTTCTATGTCTTTAGAAAATCCCAGTCTCAGGTTATCAAACACTTCTAATGAAGTGGTTAGCGATAATTATGTTGTAGCATGCTCGTCCGCAGGAGTTCCTTCTAAGTTTTTATAACGATATCGGCTGGTTTTTAAACCAATCTTCCGAGCTAGACTCGACAACAAAGCTTCAGCTACTACTTAGGTCTCCTTAGACGCCCGATATTTCAAACGTCACAGGGACAAGAAAACTCAGTGTCGAGACTTAGTGAAAACTCACGCTCTCGGTGTCACAGGGACAAGGAAATGAAGGTTTCAGGTTAGTTGGCTACAGCGTTTTCCCCAGCTTTGGTATTCCCCGTCTGAAGACGGTGCTTCTATGCAGATCTTACATATTTTCACACAGAAACAGTCTGTAAAGACTCCCTTCAGAAGTTAGGGTCATTTATTGTCATGCAGTTTAGGAAATAGAAAGAAACGAGATGCGGTAGAGATTTTTACCCGCCAGTCGCCATGGCTGGTCTCAATTTCATCCTGACTGTGTTATTCGAACAGAAAATTTTGTCTCTGTTATGAAAAAGCGACAACTTTTTATATTATCAATCAGTTAGACAAGGCTAGGAAGGCTCAAGTCGAATATATAATATAATTAGTTACATATAATTGATATAGTATAATAGAAAATATAATTTCTAATTAATCTATTAATATGTTGGTTAGATAAAATTAATGCATATCCACATAATGTACTCCCCCCCCCCCGTCGAACGCCCCCCCCCCCGAACCAAAATCCTGGATACGGCCCTGCGCGGTACTAAAGCATTCCCGTTAGGGCTCTTTTATTTCCTAAGAAATCCCTAGTTTTCTTAAGCTAGTCTGATAAAATTACAATAAGAACTCTTTCCTTAATCACAGGACCTGCTGGAATTCTAAGGTAGTATATACTAACGCAATGCCGTCGCCGTCGAGGAATCGAAGAACTACCTGCAATCGACAAATTAGACCGCGATCTGCATATCAAGGAGATCGTTTCTAGTCTTTCTAAACCAACCACGTAAACACTCAAAACCTGCCCATCAAAATTATTATCTACCGGAAATCTTCTCTATTAAGCAATTCCCTTATCTATACCAATTGTCTTACTAACATAGATCTAATTATAACTACTTAATTATATTACAATCTATTTAATTCCTATGAATTGAACAATTAACTATTTACCCTTACACGCTTAACTTGTGATTTTATATTTGGTCGACTGGACAATTCTACTATAAACTATCGGTTAGCCATTATTGTTTAAAACGTATACACATAATTACTGTAATAGTTAGTTTACATATTACGATTCTGGAAATTTGCCTCTTTCTTAGTGTCGAACCAACGAAAGAACCCACATTGATCCAGCAGGCAATATAATCCGATGACACATACCTAACAAGTTTCAACAGATCTACAAATCCGCCCTCTACCTAATAGCTTCGGGGCATTCCGCATTGGATCTTACCATTTATCACACTGTAAGTCCTCAATAGAAATGAAACTAGTCTTTAGAAGGCAAATAATATAAGTGACAACTGACTTTTATATCAAGTCGAGTACTTAACTATATGACATAACTCTTGTATTATGTATTTGAACAATTATACTAGGCAACCACGACCATCATCCTCGCCAAATTCTCCATAACTGAAGTAGGATCAAGAAGTTTCGAGGTCAGCGGTGTACTCCTTCGGGTTTTCCCCTTCTCAAAGTGTTGAAAGACGGTAAGAGTTGGTTATAAATTAGCGAGAATGTATCTTCTTAACTGATCTCCATATGTTGTGCTTGTTTTCTATTCTTCTCCACTACTTCATGTTCCCAATAGGGAAGCGAAACAATAAAAAAATCGCATAAAAAACGATTGCCTTTTAAGGAAATAAAGACTCTACAGACTTGTGGGTGCAATAAATTTGTAAGCGGCTCAGAGTTCAGCCCTGTGGCCCAGACTTGTGGATGAGTGTCATAAATTTGCCAAGGGGCTCAAAATCATTGAGCAGTGAGCAAACCACATACATACATGCAGGCCCGTACCCAGGGGGGTTAGGGGGGTTTAACCTCCCTCCCCACGATTTTTCTTCTCCGTAACGATATCCACATACCCAAATATATATATCCATAATATATAACGATATCATTTATAACCATATCCATATCCCCCCCCCGAACCAAAATCCTGGATACCGCCCTGCATATATGTTAATTATGTACCGCAGGGCTGTCCGACTTTTATCCAGCCCCAGACCACTTCGACAAAACGATTTGGAAATTTCCACCGTTTCATGTATTAGGTCTATACTTTTGCCAGAAGTGTAGCAAAGGAATAAAATACCTTCGCGTTATAGCAGAAAAATTGAAAAGTCGAAAGCTTACATGTTATTCTATCAAAAGTATATGATGCCCCCCCGTTAACGGACTTAGTACGGCTCCCGGGTTGATGCTTGCGTAGTCTCGTGGCCCTCAGTGCTGGGTCAGAAGTTGGACAGCCCTGATGTAGTACCGTACGGTTACGAACTTATTGATGCCTACATGGACTTTGCAAATTGACCGATCAAATTGTTTTTCTGTTGTTTAGACAAATCCTATCATTTCTAGCTTATTACTATAACGCTTAGGTAGGGAAATTTCTTAGAAACCCTCCAGTCAATTAAATGAACAGATTATTTAATTGGACGACCTGCCCCTTTAATTGACTGGGAAATTTAGAAGGGATATCGTGTTGAGAACCCTACGTAAGCGTAGAAGTAGGCTTCGGGTGACAGGATTAGTCTATAGGGTATAGGGAAACCACAGGTGATCTAATCCTTACCCGTTGGATTAATTAAAGATTGCTAATTTCCAACCTGCTCCTCTCTAAAACCGAACCAAAACAAAGAAAAGTAGAATCCTAATGTATTTCTGAGCGGGTTTAAACATCTCTCATTCCCTTTTTTCTTGTCTGAAACAAGCCGAACTCCTAAATCGTGTTCCGATTAAGCCAAAATTTTCTCTTAAGGCCCCCGTACACACTGGAAGTTTTTGGGCAAGTTCCTTCCCCGACTTTCCTTCCCGGTCGAAAGTCCAATGTGTAAGCGCTGTCAGGAACGGGCAAAAAAAAAACCCTCTGGAGCTTCCTCGAAGACAAAAGTATTGTATCTTTTGGTGGGAAGTTTTTAGTCCGCTGAGGCAAGGTCCCGACGACTTGCCATGTGTAAGCGTGACTTCCCCATCTATTAGGAATTTTTCTAAATCATCAGCCAATTAGAATCGACTTTCACTTTTACCGCGTTCTGTTCAAAAGTAAAATGGTTTCTAGAAGCGCTCCCTTGACTAAGGGATTAGGGTTTCAGAAGCACAAAATGCCTAAACGCTTACGCATTAAACTTTCAACCGGGAAGGAAGGTCCGGGTTGGAACTTACCCAAAAACTTCCAATGTGTACGGGGGGCCTTTATACTACGCAATTCACTGAGCGAAGAACCGTTTTGACCTAATCTGAACACGCTTTAGGAGTTCGTTTGGTTTGGACACGAAAGAAGGGAATGAAATGGAAGTTTAAACCCGCTGGCCAGTAAAAGCCAAGGACAAATAATTGGCTAAGCGATCTCTAGGGTATACAATGGGTCGTTTTTTTGGACATCATAGTATTTTATGCTAAAAAAAACGGATATCAGTGAGGTTTCCCTATACCCGTTTTTTTTCGAGGGCATAGTACACCTAGGTCACAGTTTACACAGGCTGTGTGTAGGATAAACTGGGTATCTTCCAATGTTTTACGACCTGCTTTCTCGGTCTCAAGAAGATGTGCGTGGGCGAAGGAACGTACGAGGGATGGATTCACAGACTTGCCCAAGCCCCCGCATAGGTAAGGCTCCTAATCTATGTAAAGGCTCCTAAATTATGTAAATGATAACGAATGTAACCAATAATAGGCGCAAGCCTACGTTGAGTTTCGAAATTAAAAAAAGGCTCCTAATCTACTAGAAAAAAGGTTTTAGAAGAGAACAAAACATTCACAAAACTGTGGACCGGCAACCTTTCTCTCGGGTTTTGAGGATTTTGAGGCTGCCGTAAGATCCGACCTCCATTGCGGTTTGTAAACCGTCGTGACCTTTTTTGAACATCACTGGGAGGTTTGCGAGTTTCCATTTGATATTCTGGCCTTTTACCTCAATGTGTGTACACTCTGATGGGGACCGGGAAAGTCGGTTTAAAACCTTAACATTGGAAGATCCCATGTTTTCCTACTGTGTAAATCTTTATACTGTTACCTATAGGTCAAAAATCTTTTTTCTCTTTTGTTTTCTAAAGCGCATAACAAGGATCCTCCGTAAATTTTGTCTTGTACCTTAACCGGTTGTCCGTGCAAAATCACGTAAGGACACGAGTAGATGATGTATAGCTGCAATGGATTCATATAGGGATTTTGGCACAGACGAAATACTATAAAAAAGGGGAGGAGAAAACAGCAGAGTGAAAAAAACCGGTACTATATCTATTGTGCATAAATACCAGGTGTTTTAGCGCAATATTCGCCAGGATTCTTCCGTCCTTGAGTAAGTGAGATCGATAAGATTTTGTGCTAGACCAAAGAAGAGCGCTCCAAAGAAGATGTATAAATTTTTAATTTTGTTCCTGCTGGTAGCGGTTACTGCCAACAGGAAACCAGAAAGGGTCTGACGCTTTTTGGCGGCTACCAGAACCTCAACTGTGGTAGTTCTGAGTACTACAACGATTCCATCAGTTGCCAGGAAGTTTGTATATATCCAGTTTAATACTAACCCCGTATTTTCATTAGAAACATAATTGTGTTAAAACTTTCTACCATGCACAGGACTTGCTGGACTCAATTGACTCCTGATCCTATCTTTAAACCAAATCCGGCAACCCTCACCCTGTGCCGTCGTCGTCGAGGAATCGAAGAAGAGCCAGAAATCATCGGTTTGGACGCCCCTCTGGATGAAATCCTCAAACCTTCGCAAATTGTGCCGTAATAAGAGTTCTTCTTTCTAAATTATCAGAAATCAGTAGCTCAAAGCAGGTAAAGCTTCAAAATTTGCGAAGTTCAAATTTGAAAGCCTTAAAAAAGTTCGCGAGACAGGTAATATTTTAAACCCAAACTTTAAAGCTTCAAGCGTAGTATTAGAAAGGTCTAACGTTCTATATTCAATACATCTTAATTATAATTTTTATACACCCACATCTTTCTAGTTTCCAAGCTACTAAGCTACCCAGTATCCAGTTATTCGAGAAAGGTGAAGTTGATATTGAAAGGAACACAGAAATAGACTCTTCCACCCAAGAAGAAATTGCGGACTTGGAAAACTACTTACATCGTTCAGCCTTCGGAATTACAATCTACGTCAGGGTAAGAATCGCTTTTTAAACTTTTCTTCTACACTAAAAAATTGGATAAAAACCGAAGGTTGAAGCTTAAAATCGTATTAATGCTCAATAATATCCCAGACTTCGACTACTGTGGTGATCACGTCCTTTTCGAAGAGTACTTCAGGATCTACTGTCTTCGCTTTAGACAAGTGTTTCCCCAGTGAGCTCGAAAAAGAAAAATGTTAAACGTAATGCTGATCCCATAAGTTATGCCTTGCTTTCTATAAACCACATGCTTATTCGCTATAATTTAAATCCTTGAAGTAAAAAATTGGCAAAAATTCCGTGAGTTAAAAACCTTTGTATCACTTTTTGCTCCCAATTATTGTGTTAATTTTATACTGTCGATTATTAAGTGCAAAGTTCGAACAAAACTTACATTTTCTAATTTTGACTCATTATTTTTTTACATTCTGATCTGTGAAAATTATAAATATTTTACAATTTTGAAGATTGTACACATTTTAAAGAAAGGAATTAGGTTGAAATTGCAAAACCCATTGTAAATATTCAAAAGAAATGTAACTAAAATTTGAACAATACTAAAGGACCGCCTATTTATAACCAGGCTTTCCATTCGCCATTCTCCATTCGCTATTCAACAATGGATAAAAGCACGATAAAAGTGTGCGCTAGATTTTGCTTGTTTGGTTTGAGAAGGGCAGTATTCAGCTTTCCCAATTTTATGCAGATGTTGTAGCGTGGGGTGCTGTGTTGAGCATCTGAGCTGAGCATCCATATAGTTTGGGTTAGTTTATTTGTGCAAATCGCTTTGTCTCATTGTCTTAGAAGGGCATTCGATGCCGTCCACGTTTCTGCCCAAAGTGTATGTATTTGCTTGCTTACTGATTTCTTGTCCATTGCACTTTTGGAAATATTATCCAGGAAGATCGAATTTGTTATAGTGGATTCCACTTGCTGCACTGGTGCAATATTTTTGGCACTCAGTGTGTTTACACAGTGTGTAAAGATATACAAGTCACACTGAGTGCCAAAAATATTGCACTGTCAGTGCAGCAAGTGGAACCCGCTATTAGTGAGAGCAGTCGTTCGTCGTACGATGTATTATCTGTTTCCTTTTGCGTTTATGTTTTCTTTTTTCGAGAGGACCTGGGACCGTTTAACCTGCAAGGATTTTGAATATCAAGCTTTATCGTGGCAGGTAAAGTGGAACGATGTTAGGTTCGACCAAGCATAAAAAAAAATGTTGACACTTTGTCATCAGTTAGCGATGATTACTACCCGGCAGTTGTCACTATTTTAAGAGTTTTAGCAAGTCTACCAGTTAGTGTTGCGACCTTCGAGCACTCGTTCAGTGCCCTGCGCCACATCAAAACTTACTTGCGAAAAACAAAAAACATTCATCCAACAGGCAATCGAATCCGATAACACATTCCTAGAAGGTTCAACCGAGCTAGAAATCCCCGTAACAACAGATAGCCTCGGGCATCCCGCAATGTGTCTTACCATTTACCACACTGTAAGTCCTCAAATAGAAATGAAACCAGTTCTGAAAATGCTTAAAATATGAACGAAAACTGACAGTAACATCAAGTCGAGTAATTAACTATATCAAATAACTCTAAATATATGAAATTTTGTTATTTATTTGATCAACTATATACTAGGGGAGCGTCCTTTAATGGCGCCATAAAAAAATCGGGATTTTTTTTACCCCCCCCCCCTTCGGTGGTCATCAACCGTCACTTTTGTCTTCACCCCTCCCCCTGAAATGGCGTCAGCACCAGGTTGAACCCCATGTAATGAATATAAGCTTTTTTATAGAAAAAAATCCTTTGTAATGAGCTCTGAGTCTTTTTAGCATAGTTCTAAACAGATGTAAAATTTTTCAACTCCGACTCCGACCTCATGTGATAAGCCAGTCCTCCATAACATGTTTGTCATCAAGATCATTTATAGGAAAACCACCATCAGGTTTTAGGAAAGTACTGGCCGGAAACGGCATTCCTACAGTTTCAGGCTCTACGTCTGCTTCAAGCTACCACTCGACCTCTTCAAGCTCCCCGTCTGAAGACCTCAGTGGAAAGCCTCTTGGTGGAAATAGTCCCTTACTCCCCTTCTTTTTTAACCTCAGCTTTTCCCAGCTATCACCTCGTATTGTCAACGCTGGGGATCAGCAAAGGATTCCTCCGACAAGGAAATCGAGGTGCTAATTGCTCCCAGAAGCTTTCAGGACTGCTTCGGCTCATATACCCCAGCAACCACTACGCAAAAGCATGTTTTGCCACCAGCAAAGAAAACTTTGTAGGGGTAGAGGATGGCGTTACTTTTTTGCCCACCCCCAATCCCCTTGTCATCAAGCGTCAGCATTTGCCTACCCCATCCCACCCACCCCCGTGATGGCGCCATTAAAGGACGCTCCCAATAGACAACTACGACCATCATCCTCACCAAATTCTCCACAACTGAAGTAAAATCAAGAAGTTTCGAGGTCAGTGGTTGTACTCCTTCGGATTTTTCCTTCTCAAAGTGTTGAAAGAAGAACAGGTTGGGTAATAAATTGGCAAAATCTTTTCTTCTTAACTTATCTTCTACATACGTTGCGTATATTTGTTATTCTTCTCTATTACTTTATGTTCCCAAATTGGGAACAAAACAAAACAAAAAAAATCGTTACGAAAAATGGCAAAAAACGATTGCCTTTTCAGGAAATAAAGACTACAGATTTGTGGATAGGTGCAATACATTTGCAAGTGTCCCAGAGGTCATTGAGCAGTGAGCAACGCACATCCATATATGCTAATGATGTACCTAGGTCAAGAAACTTTTTCCTCGTCTGGTTTAGTAAAGAGTATAATGTTGTTCCTCCCATGATTCGCGATAGGGCCAAAACTGGTAATCCTTGCCAAAAACATAAGAATCAGGCTTTTACAGGCACTTTTCAATTCTCGAAGTACTCAAGGGAGGAGACCAGAGCCTGGTGAAACAAACCAGTTCTGGGTCTACTGTGTATAAATACCAGGAGTTTTAGCGCATTATTCGCCAGGATTCTCCCATCATTGAGTGAGTGAAATCGAAGGTTCTAGATTAGACCAAAGTAGAGTGTTCCAAAGAAGATGTACAAGTTGGTACTTTTGTTCGTACTGGCGGCAGTTACTGCGAACAAGGAACCAGAAGGAGCCGGCCGCTTTTTGGCGGCTACAAGAACCTCAACTGTGGTAGTTCTGAGTACTACAACGATTCCATCCGTTGTCAAAAGGTTTGTATACACTCCTCTTTTGCTTATCCAGCCATAGGAAAGGGTTAATTTGGACCTTTAACTAAAAATCTGACTCCTATCAGGACATGTTGGACTCCAGCTCCTGCTGGAGCCATCCTCACCATGTGCCGTCGTCGCCGAGGAATTGAAGAACAGCCAGACGTCATTGGTTTCCAAGCTCCTATTGACACCATCAAGCCTTCGAATACCCTACCGTAAGAGTGGTTAGTTTTTAATTCGTGTAAGCCCATCCTTCCATTTTCCAGGGCTCCAAAACTTCTTAATTCAAGGCTTGAAATGGTTTAATTATTAGATTTTAGAGATACTAAAAAAGCCCAAAATCACACTTAAGTTTAAAACAAAACATTGGTTCTGAATGCATTTATCTCAGATTCAGATCTTCAACTAGATTGCAAACGACAGCCTTACCCGATTTTGAAGAACCGAAGGCTTTCGGACTCGTCGATAAAGCGAAGAATGTTTTAGAGCCTTCCACGGAAGTAGAAGTTAGTGGAATGCCAAACTGTTTAGGTCGTTCTGCCTTCGGAATTACAATTTTCTTCACGGTAACAATAACTTTTTAAAACTTTTCTTATACAATAAAAAGTTGGAAAAAGAGGTAAAGTTGGAGTTTAAATTGTATTAATGCTCCATCATTATTTTTAGACTTCGACCACTGTGGTGTTAACGTCCATTTCGAAGAGCACTTCAGGAGCTACCACCTTCACATTGTCCAACTGTTTCCCCAGTGTGCTTCAAAGCGAACAATGCTAAAAGTAGTGCTAATCCCGTACGTTATCCCTTGCTCCCACAAACTACATACTTATTGTTACAATTTAAATCCTTGTACCAACATGGCCCAAACTTGTGCGAGGTAAAAATCCTTTCCTCTCTTTTTGGCTCTCAGTTGTTGCGTTTATTTTACACCGTTTATTGTTAAATACAAAATTATAGTGAAACTTGGGTATAATTTTAAATAATTAATTTTTAGATCCTGAGCTTTAAAAACGAGAAAATTTTTATAATATTGAGAAGTTTACACATTTTAAGAAAATGAATAAGGTTGAAATCGCTAAATCCATTGTAAATATTAAAAAGAAATATATATAAATGCAGCCATTGGAATTGTCAGACTTAGCTGAATTTAATTAAAGAAAGAAAATAAGCTACAAAATTTTTTACTTTACAATAAAAAGTGTATAGTTTCCCAATTAAAACGCAGTTTACAATACTTCATTTGTGATTTCAAACCTGTCAATAAAGTGCCTCATTGCTAAATTCAGGGCCGATGAGGTAATTAAATATATTAAATTTAAAATAACGTTTTATAGAACATAATGGCAGTAAGATAATCAGATACGTAATGACGTTATTCGAACAACGTTTAACGTAACGAAAGACATATTTGAGTTATCATTTCGTTATTAACTTTACTACGTTTATAATTTATTAATTTTTTAAAAACAACTTAAAATGAGGTAACCCATAGTTTAAGTTTACAAAATTTAATGTTGTAAACCTATATTTTGACGTGACCTGCATCATGTCCTTCTCGAGGAAGCTTACCTTTTATCTAACTCAATCAGCAATCATGAAAAAACTCAGAAAAAATCCAGTAATTACTTTTCCAAAGATTGGATTTAAGACATAGAATTGACCTAACGCAATAAACACGCAAATAAGCTGACAAATAACGGAAAACGTAGGTAACGGAACGTATCGAAACATCGTTCACAGTTTTTGTTGAAAAAATGCTTTCATTGTCTACCTCCTAGTTTTGATATAAGAAAATAATACAAAATTTGACTGTAAAATTCTCCCGACCAATGTATGTATTTTACATTTCTGATGAGGCGAAGTTTAAAAGTCAAGCGCCCGATCACTACAGGTTGCCGGTACTGTCTATCTAGTTATCTACGTAATACATCTTATTATTAGGAAAGTCTAAAGCAGTAAATGGGTTAAATATCTTGCCTTTGTAAAACATTGAAAAATAATGTAATCACCAGGCGTAACTGCTTGATCTTCATGAATTACAAATATGTACATTGCTCAGAGCCACGTAACGTAGCCAAAATGCACTTTGCTAATACGCCAGGTCAAAGACGTTTATTTTTACCATACATGCTGCCTCTTAAGCAATACAAAGTTCGAATACCTGCGGAGTTCACTGTTACACCGCCTTGAAAAGATTAAAAAAAAAATTAGCACACCCTAAGTACGTCTTTCGTACACAAATGCAGGAGGAGCTTAAAAGTGTTTCAGAATCGGTATAAATACCGGTAGGGTTTGCGCAAAACGCCACATTGCACAATTTTTGCTTTCCACTTGTAGCAGTGAGCTTGAGTTAGCAGTCATTTCCCGCCTAAAAACAACAAGAATAATGTACAAACTGGTATTTTTCAGTTTCCTCGCAGTTGTTTGCATTAGTGTTGCAGGATTGTCAACTGAATCGGAAGCGGCTTACCGCTTCTTGGTGGCTACTAGGACCAATACCCAAGTTCTTTTTAGCATTACAACGATCCCCACTGTTGTCAAAAGGTTCGTGTAGGAAGATCTTTCGTATACTATTTCAACATTAAGTACAACCATTCTTCTGTTAAAAAATCCTTTTTTCTGTTTTTCAGGACCTGCTGGATAAAGATAGGAGCTCCTGCTCCTGAACTCACCATGTGCCGCCGCCGCAGAGGAATTCTAGAAGAACCCGAAATCTTAGGCTTGGAAGACATCAATCCTTCAACTGTATTACAGTACGTTTTTCTTCTTTTTATTGTTATTACATACATAATCATCAAATAGTTTAAATGTTTCGTATAGTCAAGTAGTCTGAAGATTTTATTTTTTTTAAAGAAGGAAAGAAAAAAATCTTTGGAAGTTCAAACCCCTCTAATAGACTTTCCAAACCAATTTTTATACAGTCTGGAAGCTACTGTCCAACAACAAGGAGTGGACGAACTTGTTGCAGAAACTCCCTCAGAAGTGATCAATAGCAATACTGACCTGGAAACCTCCGGAGAAATAGAAATTAGTGGTATTGACAATTGCTTATTAGGTCGTGCAGCCTTTGGAATTACTATTTTCCAGACGGTGAGTATCCTGATTCTGAAATTAAATAGCGTTTTTATATATGTCAGACTTATGATTTTTAAAAAATAATTATTCTAAATTGTTATGTTCAGACCACTACCACAGTTGTAGTAACTACCAAAACAACTTCCACGTCTGGAGATGTAACGTTCAGCTTAGCCGTGTGTGTCCCAAGCCAGGTTATGAGTAACAAATGCTAAGCTTTGTTATTTAATTACAATCATGACGACAGCTACGGTGCTATACTAAAAAACATAATTTATAATGAATCGGTGATAATGTATTCCCCGTTTCGACAAATTGTTGATATCCTTTGCCTCTTGAGTTATCCGAATACAATACTCAAATTAAATTAAAAACATAATTGTTTAATCCGTTTAAATTAAATCTACAATTACTCTAAATCACCTCTGGTGTAGTTATAATGAATTTTTATACAGTTCTGCCTTTTCACCGAAGTTAAAGAAAGGTCACTAGATGCCCCACAAACGGACAACCTTTTAATTCATGATCAATTCAGTATTGTAATATTGCAAATGACCTTATCCTACTTACAAGTAGGAATAAAAATCGAAAAGGTCAGCGTTGAATTCTTTACAGGATAAGGCCCAACTCCAAATCCCTGTGACGTCTAAAAAAAAACTGGTCTCACCAGCCAAAAATGTTGTCAAACCTGAAACTCCGCCCTTGTAAGGAAGTCCTGTCCGACCTGGCTGTGTATAAAATTTACCGAAAAGGAGGACAATTTTTAAAACTATGTAAAGGTCAACGTCCAACCATCTAAGGAAGCAAAGCACGAGAAAAAGTATAGGTGATTCGGCGAATCGGAGCCTCTATTACTGAGAAAGAGCAAAACCGATCTAACTGGATCCGTCAAACTAGTTTAAAATAAACGAAGCGACAATCGAATAAAGCCCAAAGGGTTCTAAAACTTCATGACTCGCTTCGCCGCCGATCACATCGACAATTATTTGTTTTGCAGCCTAACCACTTCACTTTTTTTGCTACCCTGGATTCAGCATATAAATGGTAGAGGAAATGAACCCTACATACACTCTTCTCTAAGCTTGGCAGAGAGTATACACAAATTCCGATTGCCCAACGTTTACGTTTTGTCATGACAATGCAAAAATTCGTGATTCTTCTGACGGTAATTGTAGCCGCCGTTTCGGCCGAAGAATTAGCGCCCGCTAACCGTTTCTTACTAGCCGCGACACGTACTGCTACCAGCGTCGTTCTAAGCACAACTACTGTGCCTAGTACCGTAGCCAGGTAAATTTATTTTTGTTCAAAATTATATTTTAAAGACAATTTTCTTTAACGAAGCTCTTCTGTTGTTAACTGAAACTCTATAGAACTTGCTGGACATCCGCTGTTGGGTCTCCTACTGTTACCCGATGTCGTCGACGTCGTGGTGTCGAAGAACTTCCCGAAATGAACAAATTCGACGAAGGCTTAAACCCACTGGAAATTAAAGCGTCCGTCACCAAACCCCTTGCGTAAGTTGACTCTTATAGTAACGCTGATTACAGAATGGCGTCTCTTTTTCAAAATGCTGTGATTCGTTATCGAATTATGCTGGTTTTAAATTCACTAAGGAAACCTATTCCACCTTTGCCCCAAACAAGGGTAGGAGACCTTGAACTTAGTCGACTCCATTTTGAACCCTTACTCAACTACTTGACCCTTTTCTAGTTCAGCCAGCTGACCCTTTTATCCACCTTTCCCCCTCTTTGCAAAAAAGGACTCCCTTTATCTTCAAGAATGAATTTCCAAAAAGATAGCGCCTCCCTTCCGTGACTCCCTTGTTACTCCCTCAACTTGCCATTTCTTAGGAGGACAGGAAAGACTGTGGTTGAGTTTGCAGGGTAAAAAAATAAATAAAATGGGATTCACCTTTGTCATTCCGAGGACGGTTCGACAAAGGCGATTACCCTAAGCATTTGAGGCCGTCGTAGCTCTGTAACGAGACATTGCATAAAACAAAGCCTTGCATAGTCAGAATCAGAAAAAAAACGATATCGCATGTGAATTAAAGTCGATATGGAGATTTAACTGTAATGCTTGTAACTTTGATTTTTCATTAAACTAGTGTCGAACCCACCGCGGCTCCCGCAGTGCTTCAATTTACCGAAGAGAACGCCGCAATCGCTCTTCCCATCAAGATCACAGAAGTCGAATCTTCCTCTCACCAGGAAGTGGAAATCAACGGTTTAGAAAACTGCGCATTCGCTCGCTCTGCCTTTGGCGTGACCATCTACTACACGGTAACTTAACAAAGAAGGTCGCTAATAAAATAAAAAAACAATTCCTTCCTTTAGACCACCACCACCGTGATGATCACTTCTTACAGTTTGACCATATCTGGTACTTCCTCATTCCAAGTGAACGGTTGTACTCCTTCCAACTTCTGCTTCTCCAAGTGCTAATTTTAATTCCCCGTTCATTAACTTATTCTTTAAATAGTTTTCGAAACTGTAGTGCTTTTTGGTAAAGAAATAAATAGTACCCAACTTTCTTGAAACAAATATGTTTGAAAATCTTAACTGGCAAAGCAAAACGGCCCTGAAATTCGAAACGTTGTTTCAACATATATAATTGCCCTGGAACTCAAACACAGGAGTTCTTAAGACGTGTAACGTTTTGTTTCTACATAAGCACATCAGCAAACCCCCAAAAGGAAAAGGTCATGGTCAGAACTTGTTCGTTTTTTGCGCTGCATATGCATAGTGGTACTTGAAGAGTTCAAAGAACTTCACGAAAAGGAGCCGCGGCCAAGAAAGAAACCTTGAATTTAAATTGTTAATTATACAGACGCTTCTGTCAATAAACTAATGAATCCCAAGCTCAAACTTGTTCTCACATGTGAAAACCCTTACACACTGTACTCAAACTGGTTTTCGGTTCAATAAAATCAAGAAAAAAATCTTTCACATGCCAAAGTTCCCCATCCCAACAATCAACCCTTTATCGTGTTCTACGGGACCTTCAAAACCTGTCTATAACAGAACTGAATTTGTATGTTACTATACATTTTGTACACATTTTTTTCACACTTTGATCGTTTGAAATCAGTAAGGAGTCGATGACCTGTCGAAAGACAACTGGTTCTTACGGTTCATTGCAAGAATAGTACCAAATAGTAAGAAAAAACCCAAAGTACTGGTTCGATGTGTTATAAGCAATTTACTGTTAATTCTCCCTTAGGCGTCTAGTTAGAGCATGAAATATCTCTTATTCCACTCCTGATGGTGAAATGTGTATTTCTTGTGTTTTTTTAATGTCTAAGACTACAAAATTTCTAAAATTTCTAAAACTTGAAATATCTGTTCCCTTCTCAGAAATCTTCAAACACGTCAAACTTTTTTATTTTATTTTTTTACTTTTTTTTTCAAATGTCTTCAAAGATGGAACTTCTTTTTAATGTACTAAAGTTTTGGGGAAACTCCTTAACAAAACTTAATCAAATTTAACAAATATTTTAATTTTATTGTTTTATTATTAAAAATGAAATGCTTAATTGAAATGAAAGCGAAAAATTTTTTTTCACGAAATATCTGAATCGTCTAACCAAGTTAATTTTCCTTTATCTCATTACATAATTTTCCCCTCTAAGAAAATAATATCTTTTCACTAATTTTACCGCTTTACAGATAACTGTAATTATTTTTTTTAATGAAAAGACAAAATAGCCAAATTACTGCGGTAAATTACTATTCACCTACACGAAAGAGAAAAACCAGTTGGGTCAATGCATTCTTTTTCGACGGTCAAGGTCTTCGCTGGACCAGCTCAAAGAGTGGAATTTGGCAATGATTTTCTGGTCAAATAACCATCATCCATAAAAACTCTGGCAGCACTTGGCAAAACTACCAGTTTCCTGTGCCATTTTCTACCGTGTACTCCCTAATACTTCTGCGCAAAAAAGTGCTTATACATTCCATTTTATTTTCAACTAGAAAAACTAAAATCCTTTTCTTTTCAACTAAACACCCTTTAGAGAACATTCACAAAACGACAAAAAAGATCCAACTAATTCGTAGTGAAATAAGAATCGTTCAATTAGGAAATACAAAACTACACATCTGAAATTAGCAGTTAAACAAGAAAAATATCAAGTTCAAATCAACATTTAAAAAAAAGAAGAAAGAAAAGGAAGGGTTTCCAATAAAAACAATGAAACACAAATCTACTCTTAATAGATGATTTCGGCTCGCTCTGTTGTCCTCCTGCTGGTGATGACTTCGCCTTCACGAATTTCAGCTGAGTTTCCGGAGTTGGAAATCGAAAACGAAGAAATTTCGACAAAAGATTCAGGCATCGAAGTCGAGAACGGAGAAACTCCAACAGAAGTACCAGACTTGGGAATCAAGAATGAAGCAAGTCCAGTAGACATCGCATTAGGTCGTCTATCAACGCAAATTGTTACGATAGTCACGTGGAAAACGACGACTGCGGCCACAACTGTGAAACGAACGTGCGCTATTTACATCAGCGCCACTGGCGTTTGTCCTAAATCCAGTATTCCTTTACTTTCGGAACTCACCGAAGACGATAAGAATGAATTCCAACTCATTGATCCTTCCAAATCAGTCAAGTTAGTATTTACAAATAGACATACATATATTCACCAAAAAAATCTGGAAAGAGTGGACGCTTGACGTCGTTCTGTTCCTAGCGTCCAGAGGACAACGGCGCCCGGTGAACTCTCGGAGGAAGAAGGGGAAGGGGTAGAGCCTATCATTGCTGCAGAGACTCCAGGACTCCTAACGACTTCATTAGAGGAAAGAAACGAATGGCTGGACGATTCCACGGTAGTAAAACTGGGCAACAGAGGAGAGTTTGTCAGAGGTTCCCTTGCTGCACGAGCTACTTCGAGCACAGCACGAGTTACTACCTACGCTACCTTCACGATTACAAACTATCGAACTGTCTACTCGGGCAGCAAGATCTACCTTGTTGGCCGTTGTACGCCAGTTAATTTCCCTTACAAAGCATGTTAAACTTTCGTGTTGTTTATCAAAGAAAATACTCTTTCAGACTTTAAGCAGTTTTAATTATATAGCTTCTTGGGTACAAAAACTGCGTTAGAGTCAAGAACATGCTTCCCAAAACCTGCCAATTGTTTATCAAAGCTTTGAAGGGACATTTAGCTGTTAAATTTTGATATTACTGTTGTATCTATATACATTTATACTCGAGACCTGCTTAGCAAAGAATACACAAAGACTACACTACACAATAGTTTTTCAAAATTGCTTCATATCGTTGTAGCGAACAGCTACAAGCACGCTTGTAGCTGTTGCTTGTAACGAACTGCTTATAGCTGTTCGCGGTCTTACAACCTTCCCTTGGCTTGAATTCGAACCAAAAAGTGCATAGAGCATTTGGCATCAGCGCGCGCTTTGCAAAGCTTTATCATGCGCACTTAACCCAGCTAATGAACCAAGAACCAAACCTTTCAGGAGTGTGAAACTGTACAAGAACCTTCTCGTAGTATGCGAATCATACCTTAGAGCCACCCACAAGTTACAACCAATATTCAACTGAACCTGAACGAAACAAAACAAGGAAAATGCCTCGCGAAATCGAAGAAGTAACTATCAAATCTACAATAAATTCAGGGAACAATTTAACTTAAAGTTTGCTTCGGTTAACTATTCTTTAGTTAACCCAAGATTTGGAAGAATTCAGGAACCTTTTAGCTCAAGCTCAGCGTCCTTACGTTCAATCTCAACTTGGCTTGGAAATTCGTAAACTGGAATCTGAAGTAACTCTCCAGAAAGCTCAAACTCCTACTGAGATCCTTGCCAGCATTCCTTCAGTTCCTCAGCCCAAGCTAGCCAGCACTCCGAAGTGTTATGACGTTAAATTAACAACTTATGGTAACCGTATACTCGATTTCATTATTTTTTAAATCCCTAATTAATAAAATCCTCAATTTTTCTTTCTAGCATGGGACCAATCTGATAATTTTGTTAAGTTCTACGTTACCTTAAACAAGGTCCAGTCTTTACCCAGCGAAAACGTATCTTGCTCTTTCACATCCAAGTAAACTAATAAAATAATAAAAAAAAAGTCTAATTTCTCCTGACTAGATCCATGGAATTAAAAGTCTTGGGCTTGGAAGGGAAAAACTATACCCTCCCGATTACCAATCTCTTGAACGAAATTGACCCCTCCAAGAGCCATCACAAGGTCAAAACAGGTCAATTAAAAGCATTTCATTAGCTTGAGAGCTTCAGTGAATCTCCTTTCTCCCCTTTATTCGTAGACATGGTAACGATTTTCTTGGCGAAAGCTAGTACTAGCCGTTGGTCTCATGTCACGGTGGAAGAACGGAAAGTTGAAGAAGCTCGTAAACCCAAATTCGATGATGGCGCTGATCCTAGTAAGAGTTTAATGACAATGATGAAGCAAATGTACGACGATGGTGATGCCGAAACGAAACGAACCATCGCCAAAGCCATGATTGAAAGCCGGGAGAAACAAGCCAAAGGCCAGGCTGGATTCGATGACCTCTAAACATGGCCTCGCCCCTTAATTTCAGCCCTTCTTTTTTGCTGCGATAATAAAGTATTGAAACATGGCTTCTTTTTCTTTCTGCTTCTACGACCGTTTTCAGAGCTTCTGAACACGCCAACTTGACCTACAGCAGTCCACACAACGTTAACGTGGAAAATAACGCCCACTTTTAGGGAATAACGAGTGTAGGTTCAGCTAGAAAAGAGAAAGAGAAGAGAGGGGAGAAAAAGGAATTGTGAAGCAAAATCGTTCGATAAAATCCATTCCCAGCGCAGACTAATACATAATTACGGTTTTCACGCATCCGTTTGCTTAATTTATCATTCGCGTGACTACACGGTTTTAACTAGACAGCAACTCAGACTGAAACATGGTGGAAAAGAAGAAAAGAAATGGGCCAGACTTACAAGCCCCTCCCTGCCATTATTTTAGGGAGTGGGGGGGGGGGGGGTAAACTAAACAAACCGATAAAATTGGGTTACCTTGCTTTTTTAGGTTTCTCAAATCAAAGAAACGGAATTTATAGACGCGAGAAAGCATGTTCATAAAGGTCAAACATGTAAAGTTACCGAGTAGACTGTTAAAAAATAAGCCCTGGTCAGGGTCTTCATTTTTCCTTGTTTCGCCGCTGCTTCGATCCGCTACAAAAAACGCAAGCCGGAGTTACGCGACAAGTCAAGGGTAGGACCAATCCTTTCGTTCCGACGTTACTCAAAGGCAAGCCGGAGCAGCGCTACGAGTCCGGCCTGATTCAACTTGTGTGTTTCGTTTGTCTTTTGTCGGTCAAATATTTCCGAAATATAAGCTTACGGCTTTCCCCGTAAGGCCAAGCCAGGACTGCTTGGGGTTACTTTGTTCGTTAGCTTTTCCTAAGCTATACTCATAAAAAAGGCGGCGTAACGCTACAAGTCCCATCAAAAGCACCATTCATCGGTTTTTAATCTCTTTTTTTTTCCTTTCTACCGGCGTAGGCTCGCGCCTATTGCCGTTCACTATATTTCGAGCATACGATTCTACATGCGTTGTCAATAATCCCAGCACTTTAATCTCCTTGTTTATTACCACTCTTCTGTGTCAATGCATTTCATGCGACGGCAGGCCGAAGTAACGCTACGAGTCCCGGTCTGTTTTGACACAAAACACGGCTAGCTTTTCAAGTTAGCAATGAACTAATTATGACCAAATGTCCACAGTAAAAATGTATAAAAATTAAGATTTTATTAGTATAATTACCATTTTCATTCCGAAATTCGTAACCACGCCCAATACTACTTCTTTTCACAGACAAATGGCAACGCCCTCTCCCTTAACAAAAAGAAAAAAAAATGAGAACGTAATCATAAAACGTAATTCCGTCCACACGGATCCTAATTTGTAAAACGCGCCGTTTTTATTCCCCTCGAAAACCCTAATGGGTTGTTCACATGCGGATTTCCTAAACTTCACAAACCCCCAGGGCGAGTTTTAGTACTAAAATCACGCAGAAACCCCCTCCTCCTAAAAAAATCCACCTCAAAATCCTCCTTGTTTGATGCTCTCACGCGACCTAGTCTCGTTTCCCACCCTTCTCCCGACATTTTTTTTTACATTTAATAAAACGATAGCAAAAAAAAAAAGAACCAGATCCAATCTTTTAAGGACAAAGCCCTTAATTGATAAATGCTTCTCTTATATCCGGGATAAGACCCGCATTTTTTTTTCGGAGGACGAATTTGTAATACATTTTGCCGTAACAAATCCCTAGAGGCTGCAGGCTGCCAAGCTCGACAGTTTAGTGTAAACAAACACGGTAACTGCATCCCCAAGATGATACAGCCATGGTCTTTCTTTCAAGTTCCCCCCATCTCCTCCCTCCCTATGTCAGAGACCTCGCATTGTTTATTAAGGCAGGTCTAATTTTAGCTAAAAGCTGAAAATCTGTACCTCCGGTACGCCCCCCCCCCCTATTTGTCGAAAAAAAGAAAGTAAAAAAATAGGAATGTAATTTTTCTTGCCCTCAAGTTCGAGCAAAGTGTCCTGCAAAGTTTAGACAAGCAGTGACATTAACCGGTATAAAAAGTGCAAGGTTCATTTTTCTCTTTGATCTTCCGCGATTGAAGGTAAAAGAAACGTGAGTATGTTTTACGTGAAGGAAGGAAGAGGGTTAGAAGAAGAGGGTACGTGTGTCGTTTCCCTAGAAAACATGGAAATAAACGTTGGCTCTCTCGCGTAATTCACAGAAGCTCATCTAGAATTCCGCGACTTGCCATTTGAGATACCTATTTCTAGCGAAGAATGAAGGGAGACGAGTTGGAGTGATTAGATAGACGACAGGCAATTAGATTCCGACGTTATGGGAAATATGGGTTAATCTTCCGCAGACAGGGTTAAGCGAAATTCACAGTGGAAAATGAGTTTCCGGACAATTCAGTTAATTTTAAAGTTGTTATTTAAAATAAAAATCGTGAGTATAATTGGTCATAAAGTAAAATCGCGAATAAGATTCCGCCGCGGAATTCGTTGCTTTATTTCATCATAATTACATGACGGAAGCTCCTAAGTACCTTTCCTCTGTCATTTACAGAGATTGAGCGAGAAAAGATTTTTTTTCTTTTCGCAGGGTTCTAAAATTCAATTCCGCGGAAATCAAGTACGCGAAAAATGCTCAAGCAAGAGAAAGGGAGACGAAAGAATAAATTGGGCGATATTTATCACGGGGTAAGACTTATGGTTGGCGGAAGAGTATAGTGCTTGAGGTTATTGCCGGGGAGTTCCCCCCGTCAGACAATTCCGTGGAAGAGGCTATTCTTCCGCGGAAAGGGACCCTGTCGGGGAACAAAGCGGTGTAAGATAAGCTGCACGAAGACAGATTTGACCTTACTTTCTTTTATTAAATTACATAGCCTTTTAACCGTCCCAGAAACCCCCCAAAATTTCTTCTATTACTGCCACTTTTCGTTGCATTTAAGGAATAAAGGGACCAGGGGTGGAGTACAGGGATGGAAGGGAGTTAATTTCTGGAAGTAGTGCTGTTCGCTAGAAAGTAAACAGTTGGAATCTTTCTTCTAGGATGTTTAGGGCAGGAGTTATCGGCGATGAAAGCTGATTGGCTGTGTTCGCTGACGTCAGAATCGTAAAATTCGACTCGAGTTATTTTAACCAATTCAAGTCGGAAACCTATCGTCCAGTACCTCGTTGGACTCGCCTTCGCCATCCGCGTACGAATTGCAATAAATCCAGACCCTCTTGCAGAAGTTTTTTCCTCGGAATGGCATCAGCGGTCTTACAAAAAACGAGCGTTTCCTATTGGGAAGAAGTAGTGAGACTATTCTCTAGCTTAACCAGACAAAGCCGCAAAGTCTTTAGCGAGTCAGTCTTTCTTCCGCGGAAGGGAGTGAAACCAAAAGACGACCAAGCTGTGGAATATAGTCCCTCGGTGGCCTGAGGAATTCTCTTAGAACTCCGCGAAATCGTATCTTTAGAACCTATTCTTAGAAACCTTTTCTTTCACTTTTCTTTTTCCTTCCTCTTCCGCGAAGGAATTCGCGTGAAAATTGGATTTACGGTCACGGAATGATCGTCCAGACGTGCCAAATTTATTTCGCAAAAAAATACCTTTCCATTCATATGCATTGTGCAGCACTAGTGACATCCCATTCCTTTTTTTATTTTTGCAGAAAGCAGAACAGCCTTGTCAAACATTTCTTCGTGGAACTTTATGATAAATGGCCCTAAGGTGGCGGCGAGGGGGTAGACTGACTGAATCGAGCGAAGAGGGGGGAGCTTATGTCACCATTAATGAGGTCCCCAGTAAAACTGCCTAGAACGGGGCGGGGCGTGACAAAGTCTCATTACAATCGAAATGGATGCATTATGGATCGTCGAATGACTCGAATTTCGGGATTTAATTCTTCTTTCCTCTCCCATTAGCAGAAAATCATCTCGCAGACAACAATAAGCGTTGACAGCTTAGCCACGCCCTTGCAATCAACCCTTTCAAGCCTGGAATCGCCCACGCTTCCTCTTTTGTTCCTTTAGAAAGATCTTAATTGACGTATTAAACTGCCGTCTGGTGGCAGGAAGTTGAGAGCCAAAGGATAGAGATAAAAAGAGGAATGGAAAAAATTGGGGAAAACATGAGAGGGCTAAAAGGGACTCTGTCCTTCTGGCTTGTTAGTGCATAGTGATGTGACTCTACGTTCTTCCTTTTATTGGACCTACACTGGCTATTTCTGTTCCTTTTTTAGCCTCGGGGGATCCGAAAAGGGCCGTAAAAGGTTGCTGACCATCGCATCATTACTTATCGGGGAAAAACAAAAGGTTTCGGACATTATTGTCCCGCGTTTTCATCTCGATACTGAAGCCGAGTTAGAGCATTACTATAGGGATTTTTAGCGGGAGAAGCCAAGACAAAATGGGCAGAAATTTTCTTGCACTTGCAGATTTTTGGTCAGATTCATATTATGTTTAAAGATTGTCGAGCCATTTGGGATATTTATTTTGAATTGTTTTATTTTCCGAGAAAAAAAATGAATCACTTCCGTATAAATGACGTATTATTCGACATTCGTGCAGGAATATTTAGGAAGATGAAAGTCATTATTTTTTAAAGTATCGAGTTTGGCTGACAGATTAGTGAAACGGAAAAACTTACGGGATTGTTGTTTTTATTTGACTAATTATGCGGTATATTTTCTGTGTTACTGCAGCAAGGATTTATCGCAATGCGATAGTGAAAAATGCTTTCATAGTTAAATTATATCGTAGGAGGAAAAATTATGCTTACGTTTCCAACGGGTGTTTGTCTAGTTATAATACCAGAAGCTTATTACTTCCATATGACTGCAGTAACAATTTTGCAGAACCCCATAGCTTTTATAGCTAAGTTAGACAATATATAAATAATAAGCCCTACCTCGTAAGTAGTCATCTAATTATTTATCATGAAACTGTATTCATTCCCTATTTCTGCAGCCATAATTTTCATGAATATATAGGGGAATTTCTTGGTAGCTTTTAGCTTCCTAATTGATAGTTAATAACAAAGGGTATACGTATTTAAATGTGTATAGCTGTTTTTTACGCAATGATTACAGATAATATTTAATATTACTGCAGTAAAGTTTTCCAGAAATGTCATATAATTTCAATAATTTCGAATGATAGTTAAATAGCATGTGTGGTATGAAGAAAACTTTAACTTGCCAAAGTACCAGTTTCTCAGCTATGCAATTATGAAGACAAATTACCTTCATATTACTGCAACAGAAATTAGCGAAATTCCACACTTTCCTATTCTAAGTCAAGCTATAAATCTGCCACGCTTGAAAGTCAAGCCAAACAAAATGTCTGTATAGGCTAATTTGGCTTATGTATGTAGAGCAATATTGCGTTGTTATTACTGCCACAAGTATTCCCCTCCATAAATGCCCTGTTCTCTATATTTCACACGTCTAGGCTTACAAACCTTATCTGCAACATCCACAACCAGTCTCAATACTACCGTAGAATCTTCAAATCTAAATAAACTTAATAGCAGTAACAATTCTGTGAAATTTGTAAGTTAAACAAGAGTTATTCCAAACCTGCAACTGTGCAGTTCAGAGCCTAATGATTCTCCAAGTTTGTAACTACTCAGACACTAAAGCTTCAAACTTCGGTGACAATTTAATCTATTGTGCCTTATCTTTTGATGACATGTCTTTTGATCTTCCTTGATTTATTTATCGGTCCATCTCTGCGTTTCGTTAAGTTAAATATATTCAGCTAAAAATATTCGTTCAATTAAATATCTTCCGTTAAGAAATCTCAAGCGTAAAAAGTTTTACACTCTTTCTCATACTTTAGAGGAAAATGAAAAGAAGAAGAAACTGAAATGCGGATCTTCATAACACACGCCGACGCCAGCTCCAATTAAACTCCGCCCTGGGGAGCATCCCGTTCATCGCCAGCGGCTACGGGCCACTTCCAGTCACTCGCTTACCGTGGTCCCAGTCAGACGTCAACTTCGCTCCCTTTCATTTGTCTCAAAGAAAAAACAAATCTCTCTCTTTTCTCTTTCTCTCTCGCGCCTTCTCTCTCTCTCTGTCAAAAAAGGGAACGATATTTCTATCCGACTATTACTCGACGTGGATATACCTCCATTCCCTCTCGAAGAGTCAGAAAATAAAAGAGGCCTGGGTGAGCTTGTTTGGTCGATATCGACATGTCATTTTTTGCGAGTCAGTGAAGGAAAGAAAAATCTTCCAGCAACGCGAGAAAAGAAAGAAGAGCAAAGCAGCCGGTGTATACGATTTTTCTATTTTTCTTTCCACCGTTGGGTGAAAGGATTGCTTTCGCATTTTTAGCCTCCGGCATTCACCAGAACGTGCTATCTTCCGAGTCGCAAACGCTGCTGCATTGCAGCTGGTGTGGTCGTTTTCTACTCTTGGTTTTGAACAAGCATCGCTTTTGTGGAAATTTGTGGGCTTTATCTAAATTTTGCTTTGTCGAAATAGGAAAAACTCGGTGAATTTGGTCTGCAGAGCTGAAAGCGCTTAAGGTTGATAGGATATGCTCGGCGGTACTTGACGTCCAAAGAAGTTTCTCTCGCTTCTGGGTGTGTAAATGCCATGCCTTTGTGCTCGTAAAGAAAGAAATTGCAAATTTAATAACTGGACAGTTCTGATGTGGCGTGTGTGGATGTGTGCTCCTCGCCGTGCCTTGTAGCCCGTTCCTTTCAATATTCCGTGTAACAGTGTAATCAACAGTTTTTCTTTAGCACACTCACTCACTTTCTTTTATTTCGCTACTGGCTTATCCGACGAATAACAGCCATACCTTTTTAAAGTGAAAACTCACGTAAAAGTGGAACCACAAGCAAACGTCATGGGGAAGAAACCATCGAAATTGTCCCAGGATACCATCAACAGATTGACACAGGATACATATTGTAAGTTCTTTCTTTTTTCAGTTCTAAGTTTAAGTAAAGATGATGAATCCATTGATATTCCGAATCCAGTGTACTATGGTAGGAACTCCATTTAGGGCCCACCTGAACACTTAGTTTCAATTTGTTTAAATCTTTACCTTACGAATATTTTTTCAGAAATATTTGGAAGTTTCTTTGTTTTTATTCTCCTTATTTTCTTGAGAAATGTAAATGTTTCAAAATTTGTTAAAGTACCCCTATTTCCTTACAGGGCTCTACGAAATCAAAACTTAAGAGTTGAATAGTAATGCAAAAAAAGTGAGGTACAAGTTGGGATGTTAGCACATAGATGGAACTTCATTGACTAGCGCAGCTCACACTTCGGTTGCTGACGTCACAATTTCCCTACAAACTACTTAGTTAATTTCTGTCCATCACTTCTAACAAATTTCAGAATTAATGTTAAAGTTCACTTTATGCGAAAAGAAACACATCTTTAATCGCATTTTAGCGAATCTGATTTGAATGGAATCGCGGATTTTTAATTTCGCCAAGTATCAAACTCAAATTTGGGAATTTAATGAAATAAACGTTAGGAAAACAAACTAATTTTAGGTTACTTTGCCTTAAAATTCCTGTTTTAGGTTAGTTATAAATGACTTAATTTCACGAGTTTGAAAAGGTTCAAATTAAAAATAAATCTGTTTGTGTGAAATCTAACGTCTCGCAATTGTAAACTTTCCTGATTATACCACGGATTATACTATTACCTACCAGGGAAAAAAAGAAATTTACAGAGGAAATTTTGAGAATATTTTCAAAATTTAGACTTGAATAATAGCCGTAATAAAAGGGATACAAGTTAGATTATTAGCCTATACTAACTAAGCCTTTATACTAACTAAAAACTACTCATAAAAGCTATTAATCCAATATTTATAATATATTAAAACTAAGTTCATATAAACATAAACTGCAGCTGTTGTGACTAGAAACAGGTCTCTTTGATCGCGTCTACGCCAATCTAATTAGAATGGGAATCCCGAATCTATACCAATTCCCTCCGACGTCTTAAGAACGCTTTAAAGACAAGACTAGAGGACGCTACTGGCAAATAAACCGTCTGCTTCCTCGTACTGTTTTCGGGTGTGGGCCCGGTTTCGAGTCCCATAGAGGAACAACAACGAAAGCTTTGGCATTGAGACTTATGCAAATCCAATCAGACTTTTACGTTTCATCCGGGAGCCTCAGCAGTCTCTCGAGCCACAAAGAAAACGAAAACCCTACCCATCAAAAGTTGGGCTCAGACCTCGTGACTACAACCCCATCCACGCTCAAAAGATCACAAAACTCGTCTAGCAATAGTAGAGAGAGAGGAGAGGGTGTGATAGAGAGAGCGAGAGAGAGGGAGAGAGAGAGGGAAAAGAAAAGCCTAGCTTTTAACGGGACAAAGACACACGTGGTTAGACTCCGCAACGAAACCTTTAACATGCTCAGCGTGTTACCTTTTCCTTTCTCCCCCAACAACTAACGACAGATCCTTTACCTCGCTATAAAAACCCTTCGGGATTCAGATGCTCCGTTTGGCCACGCATATTTGGAAAGCCTTCATATACATACACATTAAAAGTCACCTTAACTCCCCCTCGCTCGATGTTGATTATTACAGCAACGCCATCTTGTGCTAAACATCTGTTACTCCCTATTTTTTTCTTTCTCAGCTTAGAACATCTGTTATATGTCAAATATAAGCGAACAATACATACTGAAAAAGCTTGTGCAATTTTGCGCATCAGGAACATTGCTACAGAGTTAACGAAATAATTTCGATTAGTTCAGAAATGTGATATTTTGTGAGATTGTAATCAATTTTCTATTTCATATAATGTATACTCATAATCTAATGATAATATTTATTCCTTTAGAGATTTTCAAAAAATTTTAGGAAGAATTGTATCGCTGCAGAAGAAATTATTTTGAAAATTTCTGCTTTTTAACTTCACCTGGCTCTCCTAAAGATTGAAATTACGAATTTTTATGCTATAATTGGATGCCTTTTTTCTGAAAATATAAATTTGGGAAAAGGATGCTAATTCCTACAGAAATGCTGCTAATATTTCGGCAGATTTATAAATACGTAACACGTGATTGGTATGTACATATCGTTTTGAAATTAACTTATAGATCTGACGGAGGATGAGTAAATATTCTGTAATAGTAAAATGCTAATTTGGGTAGAACTCTTTTTTACCAAAGAAAATTGTGTTCTGCTATTTCTGCCGATTTTCGGATTCCGGAAAGACTGATTAGGAAAGTACTGAGGTATTTGAAAAAGTTCGCTAAAAAATAAAATTTTGAAAAAAAAAATATGGCAGATATTCTGCCAACATTTCTATCCATTTCTGAATTTTCCATTACAATTGAACGTGCGCCGGCATTGAAAAACTCATTTGCGCAGAAAGTAATAAGCTTCCAAGTACAAATGCAAATTTCTGCCAAATCTCTTCACATTTCCCTGCTTGACTTCCATCCAGATATCTGCGCCCTAAAACCACAACTAACGAGAACAAGTCCAAAGAGCTCATGAATTTAAAATCGCTCAAAAGAATGGCACATTTCTTCCGAAGAAATTCCTCCAAATCCCGTTATAGAGGGACAAGCGTTTTTTTTAAGAAAACTACAAAGATCCCCGGTAATTCCCTCATCCAGTATTCGCGGGACCCCTCACTTTTTCAGTTCTCTTTAAGTACATAATCACATCTGGGACGATCTCGTGCGTTCGCTGTAGCTCTTCTTCTTCCGTTGATATGACTGCGAAGTCCTGGCAGCAATACCTACATAGACGACTGGGGAACGGGGACCTTTGCGTGCTTCTAACAGGGGCTCGCCGTTTAAATAATTCAAACCGTCGGAGCCACAAATCCTCCCTTGCTCATAGCACGAACAAACACGACAGCCTTTTAAGAACGGACCCGCGGGGCATCACAATTGCCGGTATAACTAAGAGCAACAAGGCAACTTCCAGCCCTCCTCATCAAATCTTCTCTACCCTCCCTCGACCCTACTTAAACCTGTCGCCATTAACCAGCGCTTGTTAACATCAACACCATCTCCCCTCGGACTGCTAGAATTCCCACACCATCTAGTGGTAAAAACAGCTAATGCAAAGAGAAATAAGATTCATGGGGTGCAGACAATGACTAACTGTCAGAATGCGGCCGCCTTTCCCGAAACTTATGAAAAACTGATAAGAAAATGGTTTAGAAATCAATCAGTTTGTTACAGATTGGTTTTGACAGGAAACAACTTCAAGAAAGTTTCTTACTGTTGGAAATAAATTACTTCACGCAGATTTACGTCCATTAACCCCCGCTGCTTTTCCCTATCAAGCCGAGCCAGTCCTGCACCTCCCATTTATTTTCTTTAAAAAATAAAAACTCCAAACAAACATTCTCCTTCTTCAACTATTTCTTTGTTAGGCAAAAGGTGAAAAACGAAAGCCAAGAAATACTGCATTTCTGTCATGACTGGCAAATCACGCGACAATATCTCATCGGGAGAAACAAAAGAGGAAAACAGTTGCGAGTCTAGTAGTCGTACAACTGGACTTGCGGACGCCAGCAGACGTCCGCCAACACGAAGCAAAAGAGAAACCAAACCAACAAAAAAAGGTCCCGCACAGTTTCGGGTCCTTTCCATTCCGTCATTGATTTCCGTGGGTTGGGGAAGCTTTGCTAAACTCCACCGACCCCCGACACCCTAACTTTCACCCTCTTCCTTCCCCTGTTCTTGCTTCCAGAAAGTCCGTGCGGAAAACCGGGCACCGCCTTGGATTAAAGGGAGAAGGAAGGCGGAACTTACCAAGAGAAGTATAGAATGCTAGGAACCTTAGGTTTGGCGAGCAACACAGAGAGCGAGTAAGAGAGGGAGAATAAGAAAGGGAATGCCAACTTGAGGTCGTATCTTTTATATATTTTAGACCTCCCACTACCGAACAGCCCATGGGCGGCCTGTGAAAAAGACAATTGGGACGCGTCACAATATAGCTAAGGAGAACCTAGTTGTATACATGTAATTAGCCGCCAGGCTCATTTGCTAGAGCCCAATTAGAGTGAGAACGTTCCAAAGCCTTCTCAAACCTTCCCCAAACTAGACTATTCCCTTGATGTAGAGGCTGGAACCCTGGTTTAATTAGGGTTTAGAAAAGGGAATTTCTGCAGTTGACTTCTTACAATGGGAAGCAGTTTAGACGAATCTCAAAGAAAGAACGCACTGTTTGGAAGAATTTAAGACTTATTTGGAAGACATTGGAGATAAACTTAGAATCTAAAATAAATAGGGAAAGACTACCGGTCAAGTTAGAAGAATGGAAGTTATGGTAGAAACAGAAATAGTTTAAGTATAGTAGAAAAAGCAGCAGAAGTAAAAACCAAACAAATGATAAAAGTAGGAATAGTTGCAAGGGTCTTAAACTTGAGGAATTTTGACGATCGTGAAGTTGAAAAATTAAAAGAACTACACAGTTAACGGTAGTAATTTCGCAGGGTACTGGCAAGTACTGGGTGGAAACTTCTGCGAGATTTGTTGGGAGATTACAAAGAAAGATTGGTAGTGATTAATACATCTGAACTGTCCGGACTTTCGTAATTTCGAAAAGCGTGTAAATCTATTCGATTTGCTCTGTATAAAATTACTTCAGTACTCTTCATTATCACTGCCATAATTTCTACATTTCTACAGCAAAAATTCAGACTCGTAACTGGTCTCATTTCTAAGAAAATAAATTTCGCTTACTTTAAATCACTCAGTCAGATAAGTGCTGGATTCCGGAGAAATATAGCCATGCAGTAATTATCTCTACCACATTTGACAGTAACTTCCGTCTACTTCTACGAATTTTTCGCTTAATTAAGACCTAGAATCGAAGATACACTCACGATAATAAAATATCGAAGACGGACTGTGGAAGCAATTTCTGCCCACCTATATGCCGCCCGGCGGCTCTGGAGGACAAGCAAAGTGCAATAAGCCTTCGGATTGAAGGATAAGGGACGTTGACAAACGAGTCTCATCCATCAAAAACTCTCAAGTTACAAGGGCAGCTTACCAACAAAGTGTTTTATCTTGAACCGCCGCTAGACGGCGACTCTACAGAAACTCTTCAAAGGCTATCGATTGCAGATTCTCTTTCAAAATCAGCCACGAACAAATAAAACAACAAAGTTTCGCTTTACGGACTGATGATCCTCCCCTTACCCCCTTACAAGACATCATGCGTCCCCTTCCTTAAGCCCTTTTCCACTTTAAATCTATTTTTTCCTCGGGGAAATTTACGCGGGGACATTCAATACAACCGGTTGACACATGGTCAGACCCTTAAACTGCATATATATTTATCCTCTAGCCCATCTTGGGCTCAGTTCCAGAACGTTTTCTTTTTTTGACACATTTCGTTTCCTTAATAAGAATGGGAGATTGCGAAATAAAAGGGGGCGTATAGGGTAGACCCAATTTACAGTCCATTGACTTTCTGCAAAGAAGCATTTAATCCCCTGTGGCGTCAAAAGGGAAAAAATACAGACGCTGACATAGGCGTGGCTATAATTTGCTCCCCAGACTCGCTGACCGGACGTTTCTTAAACGCGCGAGAAAACTCACTGGGAATGAAGCACCATCTCAGAAATATCCTTAGGCTCTTAACTTAGCGCTTAACTCAATAATTCACTGCTAGATGGCAGAGCAAAAATTAGGGAACAAGTCATTCATTTAGTTAGACGCACAATTAAGTAAAATTAAAATTAGACGAATTTCCGGGAAAATTACAATATGGAATAAATTAGTGAGCCGAATCAATTAAGAAAAAGAAGTACTTCAACTGCAAAATATATTTTAATTTTCTTAAATAGAATTCTTGTTATGTTTAAAGAAACTCGGAAATTTTAGTAATTCTTCAAGAAAGAATCTTAAACACATGTTAAAATTCGTATTGGCCTATGCTTACAACTAAGACAGAATGTAATTATCCGTGAGAAGAAACTAAAAGTTTTACAAATTCCTTCAGACATGTAGAGATATCCTTTTACGAGTGTAGTTCTACATTCCGTGGAAATTGTCATAATTTTTAGAAATTTTAGTAATTCCATTCTTAATTTTTGGAAAACATTAGAAATTCTGGTAGAAATTTCGCTCAAAGATTTTTATAACTGTGCTAGGAAGTCTAAAAGCAAGTTTTTAGATAACTTACTGATTATCTCTTGAAGGACTGCAAACGTTATTTATAGGCTTCCACAACATGTGGTAATTTTTCTCCTGTTCGGTTCGTTATTTTTCGTAAGCAAACTTGGTTATACTAATTGCAGCAGCTTTCTCATGGGCCTCGGGACATTAGGCTATGGGTGTGGGGGAAGTTTTGCACGACAAAGAGAGCCAAGGATCATTTATCTCGCTGTATAAAAGGCAACATGGAGAACCAGAAGGAAAACTTCGTCGGGTTACCCTGGCTTTTCTTTGTTCTGCCGATCCCCGAAAGACCAACTTTCTGTACTTGGCTGTAATTCAATAAGTTCCATTCAATTTTTCCTCATTTTGTCTCATTCGTGTTTCCTATCGAACCAATACCACACGCTGTCCCCTCTTTACCCCCCCCCCCGCAAAAAACTGTGAAGGATGATAGGGAAAGCTATGCGGGAACGCCCCTAACAAAGAATGATGACGTCACGCTAATTGGATGGTTTCTTTTTGTTTGTATTGTGTGTACACAATATCCATTGTTAATGTGTTTCTCTTTTTCTTTGCTTTTCCTTTTACAGTTGTGGAGAAGGAGATCAGACAGTGGTAAGTAGCCTTCAATCTTGACTACGCACCTGAGCCCCGCGATTCCGCACGCTTCGCTGGATGGTGATTGTCTGAGTCGGTAAAACTGATCCGTAGGGACCGGTTTTCGCTCCTCCAAAGTACTGGCATCTCTGCAAAAACTCGAAACTTTGAGCTTAATATTGAGCTTGCTTGCAGCCAGCAAAGACGCTTAGAGGTACCAGCCCGTATCAAGTGCCGGTACTTCCACCACTTACTCTTTCCACTCATTACGAATGGAGTTACATTTCCTCTAAGGAAATAAACTCTCATTTCCGGCTCTAGGTTAACTCGGGCGACTCAATGTACGCGTTCATGCTAGCGAGGTGAAATGGCTCAAAGTACTGACAGTAATTGCTACCGGTACTCCAGTTTCGACGTTGCTGCTTTTTGCAAGAGTAAGACTCTTTATTGCGAGGAAAAATCGATACTGACATAAACTAATTTCTGTGAGTACCGACCGGTATACTACTGGTACTTTCGGCGTATTGTGTATAAAGAAAAATTTGGCTCATTAGGGTACCAGCTGCTTTAGTACTTGTTTAGGACCCAAGTTAAGCCTACAATACAATCTCAAGCTATTTTAGTACTGGCCGGATCACGTGCTGGTACTTTCTGGCGAATATTTAATTCCGAGAACAGCGAAGTGGCCGTTTCTTTTTCACTTCACGAGCTTATAAAGCTTTCGCAAAGTTGTCAAACCGGACCAGAAAACTCAATTTCCTCTCCTTTTATGGTCGCAAAACTTCCCTTAAAAGGAATTCTTTTGTATATACACGGTAACCCCTCAAACGATCCTAACTGGAACGCTTTGACCCATTTCAAAGCTTCCAAATATTTACCCCACAAGAAAAAAAAAGAAAAATATTCTCAAAATCTTTACCAGACAAGCATTTCGGCCCACTTGAACGACTTCAAGAGCCTCTTATTTTCAGCTGAAGAAGACGAAGCAGAAATACTGAGTTATTCAAGGACCATTGAAAACAAGGAGCCAGTAATTATATGTTGGGATCCTATGAGTATAACAGACCCAAGAACTTCAGAACTTTGCAGACAAGACGCAAAGCACAGCGAAATTCTTTTCCGTTCAACATTTTTTTACGGAAGAAATGCAAAAAAAATAAAAATAAAGTAAAGCAAAAATTGGTTGAAAGAAGAATCGTGTTGGGAAAAAACACAAGAAAACGAGAAGACCCCCGGATTGTACGAATGACTTGGCTCACCTTAAAGACAAAGGGATCGTTCTTTAAAAAAATCCTTTCATCATTTTCGCTCACAGTAACTTTCATATAAAAAAATATGATTACGCCCCAACACATCTGCTTCAAAAGGTACTGTACATTTCATCCTGGCAAAGAATAAAAATAACATCATACGAACCCTAAATAGGGTCCATGTTGGCTGAAACTTCCATAAAAGGGGAGGGGCGTGGCTATTGCCGTTTGACTTGCTTAGCATAAGATTTCAACGTTCTGTGTACTTTGCCTTCCACCCTTCTCCTATTCATCCTAAAGATACCCCTTTGCAATCGCCAGGAACCCAGATCAGTAAACGATGATCTCGAGTTATACTACCACGCGATCTCGTTTACTTCTTTTCTTCACTTGTGTACGATAGTTTAACTTCCACTCTTCAACCTGTATCACTTACCCTCTCTAGTTACATACGTAAACTACCCTTCGCACTGATCGAAACCTAATTCAGGATTGATGACCTCGGATTGTATACTGTATTGATGTGACCAGTTTAGGTTTCCATCAATTCTTCACTTACCCTTTCTTAGGGTTTTTTATGATATGTTCTCACTCCTGACTAGCTGAATCGGGCAAAAAAATGTTCCCCAAAGAGAAGACGCCGGTACAACGCTATGAGAACTAATGGTCTGCCGTCACCCTACCCGCATTGCGTATCACGTTCACCCAACGCACCCCAAGGACGCGTTACGCCCGTTACACCCCAACCTTACCACCCTTCATCAGCGTAGAGTAAACCGCAACGGCGAAAGTCATAAACTTGTCCGATGTTGATGGATAAACTTTCCAATGCTGGTACTTCTAACGTGGACTAAAAACCTAAGCAGATATGGTAAAAACATTGATCATATAGCAGTACTAACCTAGTAGGATTCTTGTCAATGTCAGCCAACGGGTTACGTTACGAGCTAAGGACATGGAAGTAATACCCCTTCAAAATCACCCCGCCCTTTCAGGGCGTTGGCCATTTGGGGTAACCTATCCGCCCTCTCCAGAGCGCTTCGGGCAATAGTATTTCATACTTTGCCCCATTTTTAACGCGGCAATTAACACCGCTCGCAAACCCCAACCATTAACCCTATCGCTACCCAACACAAAGAGAGCGAGAAGAAAAAAAGTCCGTCATAACCATTAAAAAAATGCCCTAAGTCCAAAAGTCGTGTTTATCTCTCTCAAGCTTCGATCCTTCCGCTTTTCGTCTAATAACATAAAATAAACAATCCGTAACGCTATCTAGCGGAATGGTCATTACGAATTTACGAGGAATTTAGTTTCCCTGAATACACAATAAACCTAAAGTAACCGACGCCACTTATTAAAAAAGCCAATGAAAACTTTACTAAATATGAAAGATAAACAACCCGACCCGCCGTCTATTGTGTGGAATGCTATGTAAAGGTAAATGGTATAAGGACAAACAAATGCAAGGATATATGAAACTCCTAAAAATATATCAATATATAAGAAATGGGGTTAACTAACTTCTTAGAAGGTTACATTCTGGGGAACAATACATCCGGAATAGGGTCAATACCAATATCGCTGACTTTGGCAATGGATCTCCCTCGGCCCCTTCTTTCCCGAAACCACTGACGTATACGGAGTCTGTAAAAATAAAGTACACCGGTAAATCAAAAAGATTGGATGGAATATAGACCGCTCGGTACACGATATTCTGATTCTCGTAACATTTTACCGCGGTTTGTCCTCTCCGTTTACTTCCTTCTCGGCAATTGCTTTCTATAAAAACTCGGCCAGTAACCCTCATAACCGTGCTCCTAGCCTCCATGGGCTCTTTTTTTTCCTTCTTCGCTTTACTGCTCCGCGAGGGTAAGAAGAGGGTAAAGGTCGTGAAGAAAAGTGCCATTTCTGGGGCTCTAAAAATGGAAACAAGATAAGATTACAAGTCCCTGAAAGAAATTCTTGCAAAACTCGTTTGCTTCTCTCCCTTAGGTAAACCAATCCTCCCTATCTTTTCTACAGATGTTCTACCTGGCCTTTTTTCCGGAAGTATATGTGCCGAGAAGAAATAAACCTTTCTCCTCATCTTCTTCTGGTATTCGCCAGTTTCAATGTCGTTCTGTTTTTTTTTATTTATTTATTTTTTACAGCAACTTTAGGGCAAGACACGCAAGATGGCTGAGTGAGCTAAGCGGGATACCAATACGAATAAGCTCCTCCCCTTCACCCTCCCTACCCATTTTTAATCCAAAAAATAAGAATCGTTATTCCACTCAAACTGCAAGAGGAAACCCTGAATATTTTTTTTTATATTTTTTTGCTTTTAAACGGTCTCTAAGATGTTAAATGGCTTACACGTTACGAAAAAAAGGGCGTAGCCTACCTTCTAACTTGATTAACCTACCTTTTTTGGTTTTCTGACATTAGTTTAAGGGAATTTAAAGCTCCATGAAGGTAACTCGTGCTACTCTGATCTAGTTGCAACCTCGATCCCTCTGAAGCTTCCTTTGGGGACGTATATTTTGGGAATTATATGTACAAATACAGCGCAAAAGTAAAAAAAAATGAAAATAAACCGTTGGACAAGCACGCTAACTGATCACCGCGCCTCTAGGGGGCATGTAACCTAGCATGTCATACGTCAAGTGAACATTCGTTTTATTTCGTCTTTCCTCCTCAAACAAACTCGTGGAAGTCTTTTGGCCTTTCAACAGAAATGACGAACGGCTTTCAGTAAATCTTTTCTTTCCTTTTCCTTTTCTCTTTCTTTACTCTCGCGCTTGGTATATAGTCAATACACATTCTTTAAGCTGTCGCTCAGCTTAGTCCCAAGCTACCCCCGTATTCATGCAAAGTAAACTATTTAGATCCTTTTTTAAGGGTGACAAGTGAAGGAAAAAACACACACACGTAAACCCCTAGAATTTATTCCAAAAGAAGCAATCAAACTACCCAAAAACCGCTCCAGGGCGATACAAGTGAGCTCGATGTCTTCTAAATACCACTTCAATACTTTTAAAACATGCCTTCTTCTTCCCATAAATGTTAAAGAACGAGACTTTTTCCTTTCCTTCCTTCCAAATTTCACGATAGTAAGTTGGCAAGTAAGTTTTCCTTTCCCTAAAGCCGCTGAGCCGTTATGTTAACCGCCTTAGGCGCTTTTCCGTGGAGAGAAAATAAAAAACTCGTCCCAAGGATCTGTTCTGCTGAGATAAAAAATAATTTTTCTTCGACAAAAAATGGGATTTTTTTTCTTCTTTTGGTGAATTTTGTCATGTGTGGAAGCCTTTATGGGAGATAGTCATGTATAATTTATAGCATTCATTAAGCAAGATAAGTATTGAGTCTATACCAGCGAATTGTATATGTATGTTCTGGTATATGTGTGTGTGTGTGTGCATATGAATGTTGGATATCTTAAGGGAAAAGAGAGAGTGACGGATGGTATTTTGGATGAGCGCGGATGGCTTTAGTGCGTGTAAAGATAGTGGACCATGCACATGATTCTCCCTCGGTATATCCATACCTAATAACAATCGTGTACCGCGATGTTCGTGTGGATAGATTCATTTGAAACTTTAATTCTCTCTCCATCCGTTCCAGGCACAAAGGGTTCCTCAAAGATTGTCCGAACGGTCAACTAACAGAAAAGGTAAATTATCTATCCTTTTTTCCTTTTTAATTCCAACTATCGAAGAAAACCAATACGTTATAAAACATGCAATATTATTAAGAGCTTTAGGTCCCAAGCTGAGAATATCTACTTCATATACACATGCCGTTCGGGAATTTTGGAAATAGCTAAAGCGTAATGTGACGTCATCACGACGCTATACTCTAATTGTGTTTAAACTCTCCTTAAGTTCCTTATTATTACTTCGTCGCTTTTATTTTCTCGCTTCGTTTGACGAAACCAAGTGAGAATACAGTTACAAGTCTTCTTCGACTACTCACGAAACATCTATGACGTCATCGTATGTAAAGCTCACACTCGGATAGTGTACGATATTCTACTTACTGCAGCAATTCCCACTTTCCTACGAAAAATACTACCGAGTTATCTTCCGAAGAAATTTCGATGACGTCACAAGGTTCAGCGAATCAGTCATCACCTTGATTTTTTTCAGCTACTACAAAGTGCTAGGATTAGCTGCTAAATTGCATTGTAATCATTCCGAATCGTTGTACTTGATAGCCTCTTCTCCGATCAACTCAAAACAATAATGAATTGTCCCTTTTTTATATAAAAGTGAACCCTAATCAAACCCTATCTTGTATCTCCACAGGGCTTTATTAAGATCTACAAGCAGTTCTTCCCGCAGGGAGATCCTTCCAAATTTGCTTCCCTTGTCTTTCGAGTCTTCGACGAAAACAAAGTAAAAGCCTGTCTCATTCTCTGTAATCTTGCTCTTTTCTTTCCCCGACCAAAAAAGACCAACAAAAAACACCCAAACCACCTCATTAATGTACTCCTAAGATCTTCAGCTTCCGGCTGAAAGCATTCCACCCGCATTTTGCCTTAGGAATAAGTGTCCTTCGACAATCCTTCCGGAAGATCAACCACGTAATTACATCCTAAATCCTCCCCCTTCCCTGTCCACCACGTGTTAAGAGAGTATATTTATTTATCGATTTCTCAGCCCCCGGGTACCTAATTATTTACTTGAGCTCCAAACTTTCGTCATTTTCGCCAAAGCTTCTCAAACTTTCAATTTGATTTTGCTTTCCGCAGGATGGCTCCATAGAGTTCGAGGAGTTTATCCGTGCCCTTTCTATCACATCGAGGGGCAATCTGGATGAAAAGCTGCAATGTAAGTGTTTAATCTCAGAGTCAGAATCTCTAGAGGATCACTGTAGAGGGAGTCAATACTCTGCGAGGGTGCAAAACATCGTTTCTCGCTTCGTCGTTCTTTTTTCCAAAAAAATAAAAAAATATAGATATTCACTCACTCTAGTTTTTCTGTTACTCTCCATTATGGGCGACAGGGGCGTTCCGGCTTTATGATGTGGACAATGACGGCTACATCACGCGGGAGGAGATGTACAACATTGTTGATGCCATCTACCAAATGGTGGTAAGTACTAAAAAATCATCATCCGAAAAAGAAAGATTTCTTATTTCTTTGAAGATATTGTGTTATTATTTTTCAAACTGCACGTCCTAATGTTAATTTTTAAAAATTATATTTTGTAAATGAAAAGAAAAAGAAAATATTTCATCTCTAAACAAATAACGGGAAAAAAAGAAAAACTCATCACCTAAATTAAGCAAATGTGACAATAGTGATTCTTCCTTGCTTTTCTGTTTTCTGCAAATTACAAAGGTTTCCAACTTTCTAAACACAAAGTTCACAATCAAAGTTCCGTGAACTGCTAAGCTCTTGTCTCGTTTCATTTCTTTTTTAATAAAAATTGGCGCATGGTAATGTAATTTAGCTTAATGAATTCACTTATTCTTTTAAAACAAGATTTTAAAAATTTCTGAAATTAGTTTCTGAAGAATATTTTTGCTTTATATTTAAAGGGTCAACAACCAAACGTAGAAGACGAAAACACGCCTCAACGGCGAGTGGATAAGATTTTCAACCAAATGGATAAGAATAACGACGACAAGCTAACCTTAGAAGAATTTCGCGAAGGAAGCAAAGCTGATCCCCGAATCGTGCAAGCCTTGTCTCTGGGCGATAACTGAAACTCTGGATGAATCACCAAACCAGAAAAGATCATGTTATATCCTTTCTATTCTCTTTCTCTCTCTCTCTCTTTCTAAGAATCCTTGTTATGGGTGGCCAAAATACAAATAAAGGGAAAATTGTCCGGAAATATAAACGGCGTTTTCTCCTCTTTCTTATATACTTTAATCCAGTCCCTCAACCCCCTTAAACTAAACCCCTCAAAGTAACCCTCCCAGCGCAGTCAATCTGTTTCTTTTGGCTGTTTTACTCTCCAAATTTGTGATTCTTCAGATTTTTCCAATGTTTTTCTAATAGAACTTTAAGCTTCTGAAACCCATTTCTTTCACAATTTTTCTTTGTATCATTTCGAAATTATAATCAAAAAACGAGCAGAAACTATTAATTTCTTTGCCTTATTTCCAACAAACTGTAGAAAAAGTCCTTTTGTTTCTTTCCCAATCTTCATTGTTTTTCCCACTTCGATTTTTTTTTCTCTATTATGAAAAATGTGAAAAATGTTGAATTCGAAGTTTTTTTTTTCTTTTTCGCTTGATGATTCAAAAACGAAAAGAGTTGACGCCATTATAGCCTGAATATATATACAACGAGCAAGTTTCATTAGTAAGGCGGCGTGGCTCTGAAACCATAAGGGTGAAAAAAGTGTGAAAAGAGGTTAAAAACGTGAAATTGCTGGATTTTTGCAACAAAACTGCTCACAACGCCTCTAAATATGTTATTTCATCGTCTTTCGCTTCTTTCAATTGCATTTTTACCCCCTCCCTCCAACACATGCTACTTGCCTCCTTTTATCCTTCCAAATGATTTCTTTAATGAATGAATCTAAAACAAAAGAAACAAAAGGTTTTTTGGAGTTTTTTTTGTATTAGCGTTGCACAATCTTAGGCCTTTAGAACAATTTAAGCTTTCAAATTGAAATTTTCCTTTGCAATTTCTTTCCCCGATCTCCTTTAGTTTTAAGGAAAAACGAAAGTGGAAGAAATAAGAAAAGCTTTAGATGTTCGCCAAGCTGTAAAATAAACCAAAACTTAGCTTTCCCAGTTTAGTTTCAAGTTTCTATGTTTTCTTTTAAATGTTTCATCTCTTCTCCTTTCCCAATAAAGTCAAAGTGAAACTTTGTTGTTTGTCAGCAACTTTTCAAATTTGGTTCAAGTTCAACAATCGTTAACTTTGAAGAACATCAACAAAATTTGGGGGAAAGTCCCAAATTCCGCAATACAATGTACATACTTTCAATGTTGGTGCAAAACTCCGCCCCTTTCTTGTTAGTTTGTTTTTAATTCCCAGCCAAAAAAAATGGATCATGATGGTCTCTCACTTTCTCCCCAAACGCAAAATGCATTTTATCAATAAACTTGTTGAATTAAATACCTATTGGTACGATGGTATACGTATCTCGTGAAATTCAGGCCCCCATTCTAAACCTTAGAAAGGAGTTTATCACGCTCTGGAGTACACTATATGAGAGGTATATGCCTTTTCCTGCCCCCAAAAGTTGGGAAAATGCCCCAGAGGACCCAAAATTCTCTCTCTCACACCTATTGCATACCAAACAAATATGCAAAACTCATTTCCCTTTCTCGCTTCGTTTTCTACATGGATGAAAACGTGTTGAATGGGTCTAGGTGAAATGGGAAAAGACGGAGCACTTCTCATCTCGAGCTTCCACAGTCCCAAACCATTATAAAACGCATGATAAAACCTTAAAACGAAAAAAAAGGAAACATTGGATTTCGCTGCCACGCGTTCTTCTCTTCCAACAATTAAATGACTTCAAACTTCCTAGCGATACTTGTTGGTGCTTTAACACATGCATTATGTATATCGTCATAATCGCTTTTTAATTGACAACTTCCTCGTTCACGGGAAAACCATTCAACCCGTTGTCGTAAAAAAAAACTAACAGGCAAAAGAGGAGAGGGAACAGTTTATTCTCTGTCGCTTGTTGATTTTTTGCACTAAGCTTAGAGCTAACTTCTTTCAATAATCAGGAAATATCATAATTTCGAAAAAGTACAATAGTTCAGAAAAATCAATGTAAAATTTGAACAATATATGTCCAATGTGCAAGTTGCCTATAGACTGTACGCAAAATATGCAACAGTATTATGAGACGTTCATAGATGGCAACACCAATCGGTAAGAAGTCCAAAAGGCCGAGGCATTCCAAAATTAAACGGATTTTCTATGAATTTCCCATTTGGAGTTACAATTCACGATTGTAAGGTCAAAATTAAATTTATGAAACAGTGCTGACTTAATGTTTGTAGTAGCGTTAAGAAATACCAGCAAAAATATCGTATTATCTCAAATTGCACTTCAAACCCAAGTTTAAAACTCAAAAACTAAATCTAAAAATTACATTTTACCTCAAACCAATTTTTTTATTCAGCTTATCATAAAATAAAATATCTACACAAGTGAGTGGATGACTAAAAATTTCTGGACATACGAATTATGTGCGACTTTTCGAATTTACGTGGCCGAATAGAAGTAGCGGATAGTGTTTATTCTAGCGGATAGTGTTCATTTACGGAGTTTACTGAGTGACAGAGAAATTAGGAAGGGCTAGGAGTTCCTATTAAGTTGAGCCCAGCTAAGCCAAATCTGTCCTCCTAGGAGTAAGAACTATATACTCAACTGAGCTAAAGATTAGAGGCTGCCTTGAGCTTTTATACGGTTACTAGTTGGGGATAAACAAAGTGACAAGTAAGGTTATTGTAAAAACAAGGTAATAAACAATGTGTGACTGGAGGGAGCTGACCGAGGCAATGTAATTTAGACGAAGGAAGGTCATATCTTTCTTCATTACAAATGTATGAATCTCTATGAATCGCGGTTCCGACGCGGAACATGAAAGGGGGCAGTCTTGCTAATGGTACCTACGGGAGCGCGGTGGCGCTGCTGTTTCATGTACCTGTACAGTACAGTACATAAAAGTAAATAACATAGGAATTACACTCCAAGCAGGGCCGTGCTTACACAAGTCTGTGCCCTAGGCCAAAGCACAATTCTGCCCCCCCCCACTTGAAAAGTTGATTTAGAATTTATTTGGTTATTTCTTCTCTTTCTGCGCCCCCCACCTGACTGCTGCGCCCTAGGCCATGGCCTAGGTTGGCCTTATGGGAAATACGGCTCTGACTCCAAGAAGCCACACAATCCGGAAGACGAGAGAAAGACAACGAAATCAACAACGAAGAAAGACGGAATTGTACACTGTTTTCAAGGACCAAAGAGTGGGACCTTTTTTTTACAACCACTGATCCATTCTTCTGCGTTTAAAGAAGGCGTTGGAGCTGCCGTGTCTGGATACAAATCATCTTGGAACATCTCACTCTATGAAGCATAATATCTTTCACTTAATATCCGACCTTTTCCGTGGCCGAAAATAACAACAAACTAAAGATACAAGTGCAATATAAATGTTAATATCGTCAAATGTTTAATTTTTGGCTTACTGAACAAGACAAACATAATTCGCAACCCGATTTATATTTACTCTCATTTTAATTATTTTATTCTTGGCAAATTTTCCACAGCCTTGTTGAAGCGACTCTTAGCTGGACCTTACCCTGGTGAGTCAGCACAATAAAGAGGAAAATAGAAAAAACTGATGAAAGGCTTGTGAAATCAAAAATCGAGAAACAAATCTTTTGGAAGATTAACTTCGATTTTTTTATGGATAATTTTACCTTGCCAATTCAAAAGTAAAATGTAAACAATAATAAAAATTCTTCTCATCTCCTTCAATATTTGTCTTTTTGTTTATTTTCGTTACCCCAAGCCATCTTCCTGTCTCTTTGGGTTCTTTTCTGCCGTATACAAAAATATACTTTCGATCTGGAATCGTTTCGTGTTCTTTTCTTTCCCCTCTTTTGCTCCTTTTGTCGACAAGTTTGTACCATACTTCTTGTCGACTTGACGTATAAAAAGCTGAACATTCGGCAGAAAGTTTTGTGTGATAGCGGATTCGAATTCGTTTGTTCCTCTACTAGTCGAATCTAAGTACAACGGTTACACGCACGATAACAATGAGGCTAATACTCCTGTTTGGGTGGGTAGTTTTGATTGTTAGTTCTCGTTATGGAAAGCCGGTAGTTGGCGCTGATAAGATCTATAATTTTGGCCGCGAGAATCAACAAGGTAAGAAGGAAGTGATTGCGAAACGATTTCTGCATTTGTTATTTTTAGAAGATTATAAACGGCATCTAGCGTTACGATTGAACACCGATTACAACAACTGCACTTCTGGAAGTAAGAAAAACATATTTGGTCTACCATCAGAAACTGTTTTGGAGTTATTGTTCATGTAGTTTTGGAGATCAATCCACGTATTTTTAATATACGTATTTTTACGTACCCCTGTAACGATCAGCGATCTGGCGGTAGCTGCGCAAGAAGGAAAGAACGCAGTACGTGATCTTGACACGTTCGAACGTCAACTGTTGGCCCAAGGAATAATCAAAGCTAAAAGAACAGCCTGCACTATTTTCTTTCTTCAAGAGCCTGAGAAAGCCCGTACTATTTTCCGTAACGCAGTTACTGTCCTGGAAACTTCGCTAAGCCTACAACGCAAGTAATATCGACATATGACATTACGCGATCCTAATAATCTACTTCCTAAGTGTAATCAATGCTTTGAACTGTCTTTAGGTTCTACTTAAGTCCTACAGAAGCAGGGCATGGTTTAGGACAACACTCGTCGTCTATCTGCACAGGAAAAATTTACTGTGTATCCGATGCGCAATATCGTACTTACGATGGGTCTTGCAACAATATGCAACACCCCAGCTGGGGCCAAACCTATTCAGCTCTACAACGGCTATTGCCACCCAACTACAGCGATGGTCAGTAATGTATCCTTTCTTAAAACGTAACTTCTTTCAAATTACATTATAGGCCTGTATGCTTTGCGTAAAAGTGTGATAGAAAACGCGTACTTGCCTTCAACGCGTTTGGTAACCATTACTGCCATGACGAATTTGCCACTGGACCTCAAAGATGTCAGTCTCATCTTTATGGCTTGGGGTCAAATGTTAACGCACGATTTTTCGCACGCACCTACTGCATTGCATGGTGATTAACTTTGCGTGTTGAATAACTTTTCTTTAAGATAAATATTCCATGCTAATAACACGGTCTTTCAGAAAATGGATCCTCTATTGCCTGTTGCAAAGAAGACGGTAATTTCTTGCCCAGGGAATTACTGCACCCTTGGTGCGCACCGATCCCCCTTCCTGCGCATGACCCGTTCTACGCACCCCTAAATCAGAAATGTCTAAATTTTGTGCGCAGTATGCTGACTCTGCGGCCTGATTGTAGCTTAGGACACGCCGAACAGGCAAGTGATTTTACAAATTAAGAAAATGATAAATAGTAGTTAATAAATAAAAAAAATTACACAATAGATGAATCAACTGACGCACTGGCTGGATGGATCCTCCATGTACGGTTCATCACTTGTAGTTGCTAACAGACTGCGTTCTTTTCGATAATCGGCCCTTTTTACCACGTCGTGCAAATCGCCACATCGAAAGACCAGTTTGCTTTGATGCAGGTCAATTAATTGACTGTAAGATGGCTCTTCTGTGATTACTTATTTCTCGAACTTTTGGCAGGTGACAGTCGTGTTCAGGAACAATTTACTACGGTAGTTGTCAATACTATCCTTTTGCGAGAACACAACCGGATTGCCGAGCAACTTGCGCAGCTGAACGCACATTGGTCAGATGAGCGTCTTTACCAAGAATCGCGCAAAATCGTTATCGCGATTCTTCAACACGTCACTTACAACGAATACCTGCCGATTCTATTGGGTACTGAAATTATGTGTTCTAAGAAGCAACTGTAGAATTTGAACAATACGATTTCGTTTGTTTTTTTAAATTCGTAACAGGATCCAAGTACGCAGAGGAAAATGGCATCACCACGCCCAGTCAGGGATATTTCTGGGGTTACCTTGAACGCTTAAACCCTTCGTTGGTGAATGAATTCGGCGTGGCAGCTTTTCGCATGGGCCATTCGCAAATCCAAACCTCAGTACCAATTCTCGACCCAAAAGATTATACGATTGACTCCCTAGTTCTTCGTCATACCTTCGAAGACTCGCGTAAGATTATCTTACCCGGTTATTTTGATGGCGCCATACGTGGCTTGACGTTGCTTGCTGCGCAACGCGTTGACCGCGCTTTCACTGCCGAAGTAAACGAAAAACGCGAAATTGCGCAATTTCTTAGAACTGAAAACCCTTAATGTACTCTACCTTTTCTTTTTTAAGGTGACGAATCATCTCTTCCAAGGTGTTAATGACACTTTTGGCGAGGATTTGATCAGTATTAACATGCAACGCGGTCGGGATCATGGTGTGCGCAGCTACAACGATTACCGCGTACTTTGCGGCCTTCCCCGAGCCAAATCTTTCTCCGATTTGCGTCAAGACATCGATCCGAACGTAAGTTATCCATTTTAGCTAACCATGTTGTGTTCCAATTTGCAATTCCGTTCGCAATTCAATTACTTAATTGAATTATGACTTCTGATCGCAAAAATTAGGCCCTAGAAGGATTCGCGAAAGTTTACGCGTCTGTGGACGATATTGACCTTTACGCAGGAGCCGTCAGTGAACTAACGCTGGAAGGATCGTTGCTAGGGCCAACGTTTCATTGCATAGTCGCCGATCAATTCCTTCGTCTGCGCAAAGGCGACCGGTTCTTTTACGATCTCGGCGGACAGCCTCACTCTTTCACTTCAAGTAAAATCGCAACACTAAATTACTAGCTTTTTACCCTTTCTTCATTTCCGTTTCTTCCATACTCTTCCTTATAAAATTTTTACTTGTAATTTTAAAGAACAAATCTGGTTTAAATGGCAGATTTTAATTTAAGATTTTAACACTATTCTAAATTCAAGTTTAAATTCATAGCTTCTAATTTATTCCACATTTAAATCAATTCCAATTAAACTGATCCTGAAGTTCTAGTCATAAATTAAATGTAAGAAATTTACTTGAGGTCAACTGCAAGAAATCCGCAAATCCAGTCTCACGCGGTTATTCTGCGATAACAGTGACGACCTGAAAATCATGCAACCTTTGGCTTTCCGCTTGGACAAAGCTCCGTAAGTTTAAATTAACTTTTTGGCAAAGTACATTCTATAGTAACAATTTCTCAATTCGAAACAAGAAATTTCCGCGTTCCTTGCGACAGTTCGGCCATTCCGCGAATCGATTTGAATGCATGGCGTGAATACTAGTAGCTGTAATTGCTATTTCTCTGGCGTTAAATACAAAAGCTCTGTTTCCTAAGAAATTCTCTTTCTATAGAGGAAAAACATAAATTTTTGTCAAATTTACTGAAAATTATAGTCTGGCGTGGTTATTTTCGTCAACTGTGATCATCTAACCTAACTACATTTGGCACTATAATAGGCGCGTTTCGAAACTTGAACGTATATATGTCGGAAAATAAGAAATCCGTCTTGCAATTTCCGTGAATCGAGCCGAAGTGGAACCTAACTTAACCTTAATCTAACCTAACTTAAAGTCGGTGCGAGTCAGGTACAGGGTCAACGTGATATTAGAACGTCGTTACTTAACCGCAACCTACAAATACTGCAAAATACGCCGTCATTTGGCCACTTGCAATTTTTCCCAGACCACGGGTTGCGCTGCTGAATTAGCTGACCGCAAACTTGCAGTCATTGGAACAAGGCACAAAGTCCAAAAGCTTTAAATTCTTCTACTCCGACTTTAAATACTTTTAAATTTAAACAATGCCTCTAAACAAAACCTCTATTTTCTCAAGGTTCAATTTAACCTCTTTACAAGGAGGCATTGGTCTGAACGCCTTCTCAGTGGCAAATACTGAGACTTTTGCGTCAAGCTTTCCCCCAAGTACCCAGATGTACGCAATCCAAGTACTGGACACCGGACGGATCATGCAACAATTTGCAACATCCGCTTTGGGGCAAATCTTTCTCACGCCGTTGCAACGCATTTTGTCCCATGCATAGGCGGACGGTAATTCATAACAACAATAGTGACAATTTAATCATATTTTTTTTGTTTTTTTATTGAAATCGTGGGCGTGAGCTGATGCTTGTTGCCGAATCTACATAGTTTCCGTTTATACAAGTTGTCTTTCTTTAACCATATTAATAATTTAATCATATTAATAACAATAAGAACAATCAAAAAGTTATTTCCAAGTGACCTTACAGCTTTCATTAACGGATTTAAACGTATGTGGGCCCTCGGCGAGAATTAACGTTGATGATTACGCAATTTATTGACCACGACTTGGATCACACGCCGAACTTCTTCACCTCCTTTTTCACCTTCACTCTTCACCTTGGGTAGTGCCTTGCACTACATAAATGCACTTGCAATTTCTATAAAAGAGCATAGAAAGCATACTAATTACGCCATTACTTCAGCCAATCAGAGCGGGATTGAGTGCAGCACTGCGAACGGGCTTGAGCTTCTCAGTGGGATTGAAATCCATCCGCAACGCTTTCCTATCACAATTCCAGAAAATGATGCAATTTACAGTCCTTCCAAGTGACGCCTGTATGAATTTCGTACGCAGTCTGCCCGCACCGCGCCCAGAGTGCAATTTCGGTTACGCAGAAGTGGTAAGGAAACTTATTTCAACAAAAAATATTAATACTCCTGGAATCATTAACGTAAATTTTAATAGATGAATCAGTTAACGCATTGCATGGACGGCAATCAGATTTATGGCAGTACCGCGCAAGTAGCGACCAAGTTACGCACCATGCTAGGGGGAAACTGCGTGCCCAACTTGCAGGCTAAGGAGTTCTTGCCCTTGCAGCCCAGCGGGGATAATTGTTGGCGCAAAACTTGCTTCGAGGCCGGCGATTTGCACGTGAATGAGCAGGTACAACTAACCTTGATGCACACGATTTGGTTACGGGAGCGTAACCGCATCGCCGACGAACTGACGCGGCTTAACCCGAACTGGGGCGACGAGGTTTTATATCAAGAAACGCACAGAATTGTTATTGCGCAACTGCAACACATCACGTCCAACGAGTGGGTTATTCAATGATCTAAGGAATAATTAAGTATATTTTAAATTACCGTCTATCCAACAAGAATTAAATTAAGTTTCCTTATAATTCTTTGCGCATTTTCTTTATTTTTAACGCATTTTCTTCATTTGTAACACATCTTTAATTTCTAACGCAATTTCTTTCTATTTCATAGATATTTTCTGTTCATTTCTTTTACGAACATATTTGTTCTTCACGTGTTCGTGCAGGCTGTTCACCAGTCTTCACAAAATTGACCGTAATTTTACGATCAGCGCAAATGTGAATGAACCCACCGTCGTGCGCAGTCCTGGCTGGATTGGCGCAGCTGCTCTCGGATTGCTGGACCAAGAATCGCAAAACTTTGATTTCTCCATAACCAATGAAGTACGCTATTTACTATTCAAAGTGTGTACTGTACAACGCCGTGTTGTTTCAAAATGGCGGAAACTGACGTTTTTCATGTTGGGCAGCACCATCTTTGTGCTAAAACACCAGTTGATTCTTGTGTTGACAGTGCGGTTTCTCAGTCAGTTAGTTTCAAGAAGATTTATACGTTTCTGTAATTGTGTGGAGTCGTTTATTCCACAAGCGGAGAACATATCGAACGTATCTTAACGTGTTACAGGCATTTCGACACATCAAAGGTATGCAATTACGTGAAGCTATTTGAACACATTAAGGTGTTTGTCTACACATTACAGATAGTGAAGGGAAATTAGCATATACTGACAAGAATATTAATTAATTGTTATACTATAACTTTGTAGGTGTAAAAGCGCTTAGAAGTTGCGATTCTAAAGATTTTTAGTTAAAGTATTTACGACGTTTACGAAATTTGATTAGTAACTCAAAAATGAAAATGACCAAAGCCAAAGTCAATCCTAGTCCTAAAAGCGTAAATGAGGTAAAAAATTTTACCTTTTCTGCAATGCGTGCATTCATCTTCTGCTGTTAATTCCCTCCAGACTCGGAAACCTGAAGATTTGATTACTCTCACGGGACAGGTATACAATTTAAAAATCAGTCTATAACTTGAACCTGTTTTCATTGAAGCTTTTAGCGTTATTACATGAAAGACATTATTACTGTACAATTATTGTTTGATTATTTGACGTTAACGGAATGTGGAAACTATTTTCTCTGGTTTTCTTTGCTTAGCAATGGGAAGCTGACGATAGTCGAATGGCTCGGTTTGTGGAAAGACCTAAGCAAGTTACTCCCATGAGAGCCATTGACCTGATTGCGAAAGTTCCCCCCAAAGTGGTTAAGCAAAGGGTCGTAGCTTGTGACGGCGGTGGCGGCGCTTTGGGACACCCCAAAGTGTACATTAACCTGGTAAAAGAACGAATTGAATCCTAAATTTGAATCCGTGCTAATTAACACTGTAATCAGGACCAACCAGGAGCTCATGATTGTGGCTATTGCGGACTAAGGTTCAAGAAAGATGACAGTCATGGCCATCATTAAAAGGACTGTGCTATTCGCATACTGTAGAAAGTGGTTTGTCTGAGAATAAAGGCTCTTGTAAAGTAAATAGTAGAAGTAGATGAAGTGATTCACTCCATTCTGAACTCCGCTTCGGAATTAATGTCCAACTAGTGCATAAAGCGAAGGAAAGCCCTAGCATTCGTTCCCTATAGACATGAGGGGTAATGGCTCAGAATGCACGTTCTACGCATTCTTGGTTGCGGGACGCTAGAACTCACAGCTGATAGGCTGATAGTAACTTGATAACCACTGCAATGTTCGCTCGAGGCTCGCAACAAGTTCCTAGTCTAGTAAAAGCATTTCATAGAATGAACAGCACCATCCAAAGTGGAAAATTAGCAGGCAAAATAGCAGTTGTCACCGCATCCACAGATGGGTAAGAAATCCATAGAAAACAGGGATATTGCACTGTTGCTCATTTACTTAGTGATTTACAAAATGTATTTTCTTTATGTTTCCTAGCATCGGATTGGCAATCGCTACGCATCTGGCGAAAGACGGAGCTCAAGTTGTCGTCAGCTCCCGCAAAGAAGCCAACGTACTTCGAACGGTGAACCAACTGAAGGCGCAAGGTTTGTCCGTACTGGGAATTCCTTGTCACGTAGGAAAAGCCTCCGACCGGGAACGACTCATCCAAGAGGTTAAAACGCTCGTCCATATCTTTTTACGTAAAACCTGTTACTAAAATGCTGTATTTTTTAGACAGTGGACAAGTTCGGAGGAATTGATATTCTTGTTTCAAACGCAGCTGTAAATCCCGTTTTTGGACCCATGTTGGACGTACGTTACGCAACCTTTCCCTTTTTAATTCGATTTAATAATTGAATTTATAAGAGATTTGTCTTGTAGTGCCCAGAAGAAGCATGGGACAAGATATTCGACATTAACGTCAAAGCTGCCTTCTTGTTAACCCAAAAAGTGGTTCCGATTATGGAGAAACGGAACGGAGGTTCTATTATTTTTATTTCCTCTATTGGCGGCTATCACCCTTTTTCAGTAATTTAACGAAATTGGCATGGGTTGGACAGAAGAGTAAAACAGGGATTTTTTTATTTACTGTTTTAATGTAGGCCCTTGGAGTGTATTCCGTAAGTAAAACTGCACTCTTGGGTCTTACCAAAGCGTTATCATCGCAGTGTGCTGGCAGCAATATCCGCGTGAATTGTGTAGCCCCTGGAGTAATAGAAACCAAGTTTAGTGGCGCGGTAAGTACTTTCAAAACGGTCATCTTCAGAAATTAAACCTCGGGTTTTTGATTTCCCTATAGTTGGTGGATAATGAGGCGGTTCGGGAGAAAGTGCTCGAACAAATCCCCTTGGGAAGGTGAACAATTTGGTAATGTTTGCGATAATTTTCCAACACATCCTTAGGATTGGGCAGCCACGTGATATTGGAGGCATAGTTTCCTTTTTGGTGTCCGAAGATGCTTCGTATGTAACCGGGGAAACGTTCGTTGTAGCCGGTGGAATGCCTTCAAGGCTCTAATTCCTTTTAAAAGTGAAATGAGGATCATTTGGTCTAATCCCAGTAGTGATCAGATTGATCCTACTCTTCCGCTCAACTGCTAAAATATGGAGCTTTACTGATTCGGAGAGAACTGTTAGCTTGGATTAGAGATTATAAACTGCAATAAAGTTGTATTTATCCAAGCATGAGCCTCTTTCGGCCTCTTTGTCGCACTTCTTCGAATTTCTTCAGCACTTCAGTGGATTCCGCACGGTTGGTTTGCGTATAGCCTTGTAAGATGGCCGCGAAAATGAATTCCGATTGGGGATGGGAGCTTAAAAGCGCTCGTTCTAACACATACAGGTCGACTCCTTTATCTTCCGGTGTGGCGTTAACGTAACTTAACCCGAAATCTATCATGGATAATTTCATTGGATTGCGGTCTGTTACCAGAATGTTGGATGTGATTAAATCGCCGTGGATGATGTTGTGCATATGTAACTGGCCAATATTGTGACCGATCAGGCGTGACAGATCGCTGATGACTGATTTGTTAGTTTCCTTGTCTTGCAAGGTTTCAACGAGAAAAGCTTTCGCTGTGATCGCTGTGCTAAAGTGTTCCATGTAAATGCAGTTTAACTTGTAGTCCACGTAGTAAACCAGAGGTGCGTGTACGCCTACAAGAACAACACCCGTTAATAAAGACAAGACAGCAGTATGGTCTCTTACCAATAACTCTGCAGCGAGCTAAGGCACGGATTTCATTTTTCATGCGTTCCCACGTCAACTCTTTGTCGAGGTCTTCATGCCGGTACTTTTTCGCAAATCTTTCCTTGACTAGACATGGCTTCCCATAGATTTCTCCGGCATATAACCTAGCTTCTGCTCCTTGCCTTACTAGCTTAAAGTCTGAACTCATCTTAAGTAAAACACCGGTCTAAAACAACAACAAGTTTACAAACCTACTTTGGATCCTGAAAGTCAGGCAACCCGCAACAACCTTAGCTGCTTGCACGTGATTTAACGATAATTGAAAAAATACGGAATTATTTGTATATGCTTAGGATGGATTTGCAAACCATCGCGATTGTATTTATTGGTAATATGGGAAGAACAGATAATGCCTCTAAGCTGTCTTGGATGCCTTTACAGGCGTTTTGCTTTTCCTCGGGAAACACACAGACCTCACACCACAATTATAAATGTTAATATGATAATGTCTAGATAAAACACAAGTTTTTAGAACAATACCCAAAGGCACACATAATCGCGTCCATTTTTGGCCAATAGCTCAATTCTACAAGAAAACCTTTGGACAGTCTAGATAGGTTCGAGGCTATTTACATTTCTTTGTGCTCCTCCAGTTTCACCATTTTCCAAATTCTGATTTTGAGAGCGCAGAGCATACGAAGGCATTCACATGAACATGGCACAGCATCGCGTTGACTAGTAGCAGTACGCTTCCCCTCATTAGCTGCCGCATTCCTCAAAGAAAATTGTCGTTTGAGCCTCGAATACCGTAAGGGATCTAGAGGATTCATATACCGGAAAAGGCCATCTCCCGGTAGTCCAGGGGAAAGGGTACGTCCCCGGTACCAGTACCGGTACGTGAAAAACCAAACTAATACCGCAACGGCCGAGGCCAGAAACTTCTCCACCATCGTGTGAAAGTACAAAATCGTCGAAATTAACATTACATCCCAGAGCACCGCCAATGCCGTCATCGCAATAAACAAGACTCGTACATACGGCGTAAACCGCCTGTAATCTTCTTTGAGCTTCTCAAACTGGTCTCTGGGCAACAATTCCAATCCTGTGTCCTCTTTATCGTCGTCGGCACATATGACTGTCCGATTGTGCTCCTCGATGCGGATGCAATCTTTGATTCCTTCCCACCCAATCAGCGCTTTGGCTTCTTCCATGATGATTAAGCTGCAATAAACAAGTATAAAACTGTGGCCCGAGACCGATAAAGTTTGCCAGGTCGCTTCTTCATCCAAGCAGTGCTTTTTAGTTTGATGTTGGGCTTCGCTGCAATACCCGTAGTTCTCTTCGAAGTGGACAAAAGAGGAGGTCCAGAACCACCAAAAGGCTGTGGCCGTCACTAGGCGGCAAAAGTGGCGCCGGATTTTCAATTCTTCGCCGCAGCAGTAGATGCGAGTGGTCAGGTACATAAACACACCCACGACGATCATAGTCCACGCCCAACTTAACCTGACGAAGTACTGGTTGAAGATGTTCTTTTTCTGCGAAAAGTAAGAGGGAGGCATGGGTAACATATCGGACACGACGCTGCCGGCGAAAACGACCAACAAGTAGACGCCGACTTTGATGGAGGGGTCGACAAAGAGGATTTTGCGGCAAATATGGACCAACTTAAGCAGTAAATCTTGCGAGACTGAGGTCGGATCAGGTAAAGGCTTGGTTCCTTTGGCGGTACTTCGACTGGCATCGGTGGACGGCCGGAAATTCATTGTTGCCACGGGTGAACCAGGTGGACGGATAGAACGACGAGCTAAATTCTTGCTAGATGACATTTTTTCATTGATATACAATCAATTAGATTTCTTTTAAATAAAAACAGTGATTCACTTGACAAGGATTACAAC
>JAGJRO010000206.1:0-89171 GCA_022832285.1 Lepidurus apus apus | reverse complement strand
GCTAGCTATGGATAGCCGTTAATTGAATGAGGCAGGGTCACAAAAGGGTGTTTGACCAATATGACTTAGGAAGAAAACTATTTTCGCCACATTCTACGAATTACCTTGTCCCCGCCTTTACCTCCTGCTCACGACAGGTAGACGTGTTGGTGTCTGTGAGGTGTCAATCCTTAAGGGCTTAGGCACTCCAGTGTGAGTCCACCCTAAGTCATATTGGTCAACCACCCTTTTGTGACCCTGCCTCATTCAATTAACGGCTATCCATAGCTAGCGGCCGAAAAAGCCCACTGCCCGCTAATTGCTGGTAAAGGACGTCACAGGCACTCTCGTAGGGACTTTAGGCCTCATAGGCACCCAGTGTGAGGCCACCCTAAGGCTTATAACTTAGGAATACTTGGTAAACCCTTTTAGGATGACCCAAGTTTAGCTGTAATGAAACAATGACATTTTTCTTCGGCTCTTCTCGGGTAGTTAAGACTCGCGGACAAGCATATAGTCACGTGGCCTAAACGCAATTCGATGTCTAGGAGTCGAGGCGGACTTATAAATACGAGGGCCGTTTGAACAAGAAGCTTTTCCTTCACGCAAAGCGGACCTGGAAAGGAATGCAAATGGACACAACCAAAAGCTCTGATCTACAACTTTCTTAATATAATTCTGTGAATTCTATTAATGTCTATTAATGTGTAGAATCTTCGAGACGAGTGCAAAAGAAAACTAATGTCGAAATCTCGCGTTGCTTTTACCGCAATACTTCTTTAAATGGACCAACTACGCATATTTCTTCATGGAGTATGAATCTTTAATACAAAAATTCTCCAAGAAACTTTCTACAAACCCCATCAGGTAAGAGAAAATCAATACAATCGAAGTACACTTTGTGACATTTCCGTTACTTTTGCCAAATTAACAGTTAATAACTGTCATCATGTCATACGTCTGACGTCATTCGTAAAATATAATATTCGTCTATTGTCTGCTTTAATTTGAAGATACTTGTAAAGTTTATTGTGTGCAAATAATTCAGTTTTGCAATGTAAAAGATTATTTGTTATGCAACCATGTGTGAGAATTCCTGGAACTCCGGATTAATTAGCTGTACTTTGTCCTCAATTAAATCCATTATCTTGGGGTTACTAAATCTGTCGTGCCTCTTTAACAGTTTACAAAGAATTGACCTCCTGGACACGCATCGTAAATCAGTGCCCTTCGGATAGCTCGAAAGATGTATTGCATGCGACAGGTCAAAGAGTACCAAACGGTTATCTTCCACTTGAGAAGTGATCGTAAGCTCCTTTTAAAAACAGATCTCACTACAAGTATACCAATCAGTGCTCTTCGCTCTTCGATTTTTCTGTTCACGTGTACACCGACATAGTCTCTGCCTATCAGCGTACAGATTTGCAGTAAATCACGAAAGTATTGCGTGACCATGGCGAAACCTTCCTATCTGAACGCAAAGCCCCTATCGCCTCAAACATATTTGCTCTTGTATATCCAAGTATTATCTCGACGAACCACTTGAAACATTTAACTTATTGTCCCCAGAATATCCTAACAAATTTCGCCCCACACCCCGCATTTAACAATGAAACGTTTGACAACGTCCAATTAAAGTTTCGCTAAAGTTCTACATATGAAAACGGAACTAAATTTACTGACTGATAGTATTGTTCATGGCGAAACCTTCCTACATGTGAACGTGAAGTATTATCTGCGACCAAACACTTGAAACATTTAATTTACTGTCCCCATATGATGTCTAAACGACATTTTTATCTCACAATCACATTTGACAAAGAAGAGTTTGAAAGGAAAACTTAACTTACCGGTTATCTGCAACCATTAAAGTTGAACCTACTCTTGTAAAAGCAATTAGGCTCACGCTTGAGTGTCATTTAAAAGATATAATCTATAAGTATCGATCTTTAAGAAAAATTCGAATTATCGCATTTATTTTCTATTGAACTTATTCAAATTGAGCTTCTATAAATTGAACTTAAACAAATTTGGAAAGCTACAGAGGCGGGTTTTTGTTCATTTCTTGCAAAACCATTTGTAACTGAAACGCTTTGCCTTCGTTGTCAAGGTTCATTCGCGAGAGTACAAAATCAGGTTTAGGAGATAAGCCTGTCATGTACCCTAGCGCTAAAGAGGCGGTACTGTGCCAAAAATGCAGCTCGCAACGTTTCTCTTCTCGGAAGTAAACAAAGCCCAGACCTCCACAAACCAGGCCATGACCTTTGGCCACATCATCCGTTAAGGCAGGCGAACTCATAAACCTATTTTGGATGACATGTTGCAGCGAAAAACTGTCTGAAGTCTCTAATAAAGTGGTTCCAACTTCTTTGGCTAAGCAAGTTCTGATTAATTGCTCTCCACAGCCGGTTGTCACGACTCCAGTGCATTTGTCGCCTCTTTCTTCGGCCCAGCAGCCTGCTCCATAGTGGCAAACCTAGGAAATCACTGCTCCTTATCAATCACGTATACCCAAGCCAGACGCGTACACAAAGTGTACACGCGCTTTTCTTTCACACAAACGCCATGCCTGTCTCTTTATCTCCGCCTACTGGTACTCTTTTGGAGCACACCCAACTAACACTATCAATGAAACGCGGATAAAGAATTATGCAGTGATATAGAGTTAAACCAGCCAGATTAATATGTCACAGACACTACAAGTCGTGATAGTTTATCCTAAGCCATCCGTGCATTACGGGACGCTCTGAGTCTTATACATGGCTCAAGGTGTCACTGTAATCCGCCTTGAGAGTTTTGTACTCTTACAAGGACAATAATGAATATGATAACAATGAATATTCCTCAGTATCAAGCATCCATCCGTACACAACTTTGTAACATAAGCCTGGTTCTTAACGTTGTTTTATTATCTTTTGCTTGATGTTATATGTGCTGAAATTACGTTTACGAGGTCTACTTTCTTTGTTTAACGTGTCGAATTTCAATATAAAGGAAAGAATTTTCCCTTATTTTCTGTCATCATTTCTCAAACAGTTTGTAAAGCTCTAAAAAACCTAATAGTTACTGGCGATACCTATAATGGTACCAGACAGAGACGAGATTACAGCAGACATATTGTTGAGGAAGAAAATGAAATTGACGAATAAACCGTTGCTTACTTGCCCGAGTCTTCCAGGGTGTTTCAGCGCTATGCCGCCAGACGACGCACCCGAAACCACGTGGCCCGTGCTATCCATCACGATCACGCCGACGGTATCCTAATCCAATACACAATTTTACTGGGATTTCCAATAACCTTGATGCTTTTATCCCATTACTAATGCATAAAACCAAGCAAGCGTACTACCTCCAAGACTGAAAAAATGCGAGTAAATGGTTTTACTCACCAAAGTATGACATCCATCACTTTGGGCGTCCAAAGCCAGTTTTTTGGCAGAACTAGCTCCGTCTGCGGTGGCTTCTCTGTCGCCCATTTCTTCCAATTTGCGCCGCTTTATGGCCCTGGCTTGCGCTAGTCGTTTGCTATACGACTCATATTGCAGACGAGCTTTACCTTAAAAGCAACTTTTTTCTTCTTCAAAAGTTAATTAAGAACAAGACTATATACTCGTGACTAGTGCGGTACTATCTGCCAGCTTGACGCCTCGTTGGACAGCGAAATTGTATGCCCCTTCCCCAACCAAGAGGCTTAACGGTGATAAGTTGAAAGAGAACAAAGTTGTTAGCTTTTTTCATAACAAATATGTTATTTCTTTACCATGGAGGCATTTTGGAGAGAAGGTGGGAATCTTCTTCTTGCTGCATCTTTAGCAGTTCTTCAGCCGCGTGAATGGGGTTAGCTACGCCTTGTAATGCTCCAACGGCAGCCCATTTGAACCCCCGAGCTTCCATTAAAGCCGCCTCGCATTCAACTCGTCCTTCTTGGTTTAAACAAGATCCTCGCCCAGCATTTGTAAGATCACTGTCTTCCAAGACAGCTAACGCTAAACTCGCAGCTGAAGAGGCTGTTTTCCCCGAATCCAAATGTTTCATCGCCTAGATTTAAATAACAAAAATTAGAATTCAATAGGACATTTATTATCAATCATACCACTAGACAGGCTTTGTTGCAAAGCTCCTTATATTCTTTTGAATGTTTGGTGGCATGTCGACCAGCTCCTGCAATAATGAATAAACACACAATGACACATTTGGGGAACGGTCAGAATGCAGAAATCAGATAAAAGATTAGAAATCCGTTTAACTTACCGACATGAACTGCGATGAAAGGAACAGCATTGAAAGTAAGATTGGGAATAGTTAGAACTACTTGAGCATTTTCGCATGCCATATCTCATCAGTCCTTTCCTACTCCCGCCTGAACTTCAAATTCAACAAAAAAAACAAGACTCCAGCAACTCCAGCGCATCCTAATTAGTAAACAGAATTAATTTTTCCCAGGAAATTTCCCAGTCAATCAAGCAGCATACGCCCTCTATTGGAATAAAACATAATTGCATGATGTAGAGCAACAGTGCAACTTGACTTTTATCTTTGGTGTGGTATTTGTGTTTGAGGGAACAAGCATTTAAAGATCAAATAACCCTCCGTTTTATCAGTTTATCTTTAGTGTAACATGCTGTTATCGTCAGCCAAGTTGTTAAATACACCGTTACTCATCCAAGCCAGGTAAATAATTCTAAAGTGTAAGTCTTTTCTGCTGTCTCTTTGCGTCTTTGGGCTCTCTTCTCTTCTCCGCGTCGCTTCCTGGCGCTGCTGTTTCCCTCCAAAATACAATATGTATTTTTGAATGTTACGATTGGTTAGATTAGACTTGGTTAAGTTAGGCTAGGTTAGATTTGGTTCAGGGATTTTCTGAAAAGCATATTTTCGTTGCACTTTGGAGGCGAACAACACCGCCACTTCTCTATTATCTCTTGCCGTTTCATTTCTTTTGTCGTGGACCTATGATTTTTTGTAAAGCAAAGACCGGATTTGTTAAACTATTTAGGCACTATGCCAAAGAATGCAGCGTTGTTGTTGTTGGAGGCGGAATAATAGGAACTGCAACTGCCAGGGAACTTAAGCTCAGATTTCCCCATTTGGATACAGTTTTGGTAGAAAAAGAACCCACTTTGGGTAAGTGATCCACCCTGTTTCTATTACGACCTTATTTCTGGCGTCAATCAATAGCTAAACGCAAGCAAATGCTTTAAGTTTAAAGCAAATATTATGAATATGCAACGTCGAAAATTTCCAATTGTAATTAGGATTCCATCAAAGCGGTCACAATAGTGGCGTAATCCACGCAGGAGTTTACTATAAACCAGGCTCTTTGAAAGCAAAGTTATGCGTTCAGGGTTTACATCTGTCGTATAAGTACCTTAAAGAGAAAGGTATTCCGTATAAAGAATGTGGTAAACTCATTGTGGCCGTCGAAGAAGATGAGCTACCCCGTTTGCGCGCGCTTTATGAAAACGCGCGCCAAAATGGCGTCCCGGATGTGCGCCTCGTTGACCGGCACGAAATCAAACAACTTGAACCACATTGTGAGGTAGTGTACTGGAAACCCAACAGTCCAACAGCTGCTTAAAAGATCTGAATGTAACAACTGACGGTTAAACGTGCTAAACTGATATAAATGTGCTTAGCAAAGAAACATTAAATTCAAAGAATTTTCCTAGCCTATGATTGAAGTGAAGAGTCTTCAATGCCTTTGAATTCGCCACAAATATGTGCCTGAAATGCATTTAACCTGTCCAAGTACTATTCCTAAACTACCTTTCTGTCAAGCACAAGATATTGCGTTGTTTAAGTGTTTGATCAACTTGTTACATCCAGCTCCTCTAAGCAGCTACACTTTCCCAAATTCTTTTCAACGCTCTCAACCCGGATTTGCCTTTCTAGGGAATCCAAGCCATATGGTCTCCGCGTACAGGGATTGTGGATTGGCAACTTGTTACTCAACATTATGCTCAAGATTTCCAAAAAATGGGCGGCCGTGTTGTACCAGAGTACCAAGTTGTTTCCATCACTGCCTCCGAGGCATCTCAAGCTCCTCCCCACCCCATTCGCGTTACATCAAAAGACAACGTATAGTAAAACGATAATTTATTGGTCTATAACCTTCCCCCCTTTATTCACGGGTATTTTGCTGATGTCTTTTGTGTCGTCTAGAGAGTCATTTCGTGCGATTACGTCCTAACCTGTGGCGGCCTTTATTCAGATCGATTAGCCGTAATGAGCGGGTGCGCTAACGAACCTTTCATTGTCCCTTTCCGCGGTGAATATCTCGTTCTGAAGTCCGATAAGAACCATCTGGTCCAGCGCAACATATATCCCGTAATTTCCTCATGTTTTTCCCCCTTACAAAAGAAGAAAACAGAAAGAAGAAAACACTTTGTCATCCAATTAAACTTCACCACGACTGTAATTAGGTCCCGGATCCTCGTTTCCCTTTTTTGGGTGTTCATTTCACTCCCAGGATGAATGGAGACGTATGGCTCGGCCCTAATGCCATATTAGCGTTTCGAAGAGAAGGGTATAGGTAAGAGAAAATTTGGAGTTTAAAAAAGCGTGTAATGAGCTGTGAGAAGCTCCGGGATGACAACCTTATGACAGATGGACTGACGTGGATTGGAGGGAGTTGCTTCAGACTGTCACTTACCCCGGTTTTCGCAAACTGGCTGTCAGATACGCCTGGTTCGGGCTTGGGGAAATGATCCGATCAGCCGCAGTCGGCTTACAGTTAAAACAACTACAAAAGTACGTCCCGGCTGTTAAGCTTGAAGACGTAGTTAGGTAAGTTTTTGGCCCATGTCGTCTTCGTACTGCGTATGATCCTCTTTCTCTCTTGAATGATTGATCGGGTGACAGGGGACCGTCTGGAGTGCGTGCTCAAGCCATGGATTCGGCAGGCAACTTGGTGGATGATTTTGTCTTTGACTCGGGAGTTGGAGTTTTAAAGGAACGAGTGTTACACTGCAGGAACGCTCCTTCCCCGGGCGCCACGTCTTCATTAGCCATTGCGAGCATGATTGCAGACCAAGCTGAGCTGAAATTCGGTTTCGGAAGCGGCAACCGCACCACCAGTGTCTAGTTTTATTGCGATATGCTCCAGTGCAATTCTGTAGGGAAAGGAAAGACCCAGTAGTTTTTAACCATAAATAAAAAACCACTTTCTTTTACTTTTTACGAGCTGTTATAACATTCAACATGAAAAGTAGAAGATACATTCGGACTTGAGATAAAATCGAGAATCATAAAATCAAAGATAAAATAACTATACGATACAATGGTGTCGTATAAATGACCTAGTAAAATCCTATAGAATAGCAGAATAGAATTCGAATTAGTAGGTACTGTTTCCTAGCGGGTTTTTAAGATCGATATGATACTGTAACCACAATTGGACGCTATTTGTTAACGTCAACGAGGACAAGGTCTGGTCTTGGTTTAATTTTTTGTTTGAGATACAAAAGAATGGGTTCACAGAGTTTGATATAGCGGTTCGAATCGGTTTCAGACAAGGATTTGTTGGCTAAAGAGGTTTAATTTATGACTGGTGGTGTCAGCCTCATCGTTAGCAGGGCCATTTGGTATGAACTGCGCTTAAATGGTAAACAAAACTGATATTTTATACTTTCCCAAAGCTCGGGTTACATAAAATTGTTATGCTGTTTTCCTCGTAATTATTTGCTCGTCATTATCAACTAATTTTGACAGTGAAATTAATCATAGGGGCGCATTTTGTGATTAAAGTCTGGCATCTAGTGGCGATAATTAAAACTAACATGGTAAACAGCACGGCCCGAGTTGGGCGCCTAGACTCAAAACTGAGAATTAAAAACTAAAAGAACTGATACATAATTTGACTTAAAATGCTTCTCAACTTGTAATCTACTAGTACTGTGTTTGAAATGTCGAATTCTTATTTTACGAAATAAGTAGTCTTTTAAACAGGAATAAGAGCCTTGGAAGCCCATGCCTACCAACTCTATAGGCTAATAAGAAACACGAGTTTCGTTACCGAGATCTTATCTTTATACCTTTAATTAGCCAAATTTATCAACTTAGAATATCAAAAAGTATTTATTCAAGGTTCGAGGTATGTAACTGAAAGACGTTGGATGAAATTTTGAATTTTCATGGAGAGTAGAAGGCAGTTTCTTACAGTAATACGAAGTACGAAGGAGTGGAGAAGGCGGGAAGTTTTCTTTTTTCACAGACAGTTTCGCGTCCCACATTCCAATGTCTAACCCCATATCGCCATCTCGCACCATCGACCACTTCAGCTTCCACTTCTCTCTCGCTGCCTCTCCTTGGTCTCCCTCCGTTTTGGTTTTTCACCATGGCATACATGGGGAATGAAAAGGTGTTGGCGGTCAATCAAGCACCATCGTCCACTTCTCCCTCTCTGTTGGAAAATGAGGAACCGGTTTTCGGGGATAACAATGCGAAAGGTAGCCTGTGCCCTCCAGGCTACACGCTATCTGGACGTTACTGAACACTGTTAGCAAAGTAAGCGTTCAAAAAGATTGCCAGGGTTTGGGATGCCTTTTTCCCTTGATTTGGTTCCGTTGCTCTAGCTCAGAGCAGTCTCGTTTCTTTGTTCCAGCGCGTGGAGGCTTCTCACAAGTTAGCGGGAACCCCAGATACCAACTACAAAAAAGTGACGAAAGGAAAACTCTTCATCGTTCACGTGCAAAACAAGTTACAAAAAACGAAGCAGACCACTTTTTCCTTTCAAAACGCTATTCGTTTTGTTGGTTACGTCGCGTATGGACAACATTGTTGTTTTGGCGCTCACCAGTAAGGCAATTTGGGGCTGAAATGCCCCGGCGTCTATGAGTCTCGACCCGTTTCTGAGTTCGTAAAGGTACCCCACATTCCCCCTCTCTTCGATCCCTTTGGGGTGTTTTTGGACGCCGTAGAAATGCGGTGGGTTCGGTGATTGGTGCTTCCTAGCGACGCCGGGGTTGACGTCGACGTAGAACTCGGGCAGACAGCAGCATCTCCGTGTCCCTGTACATCGAGTGTGTGGATGTCAGTGAGCCGCAGCCCGAGCGCCAGTGAGCTAAGCAAGTTTGGCAAGGAGCCCTTTCGCTGCTGCTGTTGAATTCCCCTCAGACACATGTCGGACTCGATGCTGTGAGGTTGCTAAAGAGAAACGATACCCCTGGGATCCCGTTTCTGGTAATCAGTGCTTCCGGAACTTCCCTTTTTTACTTGGATCTTTTGTGGTTTCGACCACTCTGACCCCTCTTCACCATGGAGGATGAGTTGAGGTGCCCGTCCTGCCATCATTTTTACAACAATGCAGTCCTCCTGCCGTGCTACCACGCCGTGTGCTTGAACTGTGCGTTGCAGAGTCAGACGCCGGTGAACCCGAGTCAAAGCACCGCGGCTTCGACGGGCGAAAACGACTCCTCCGTGTCCGAGACCACGGATTCCAACGAGATCGACCAGGTCTCGGTCCTCAGCGAAACGGACAGCGGGGTCGTTTGCAGTAGTCGACCGAGTAGTTACGTTGGTACCCCGAGTTTGCAGAGTCTGGTCCCGCCAGCCGCGGTGCACAATGTCAGTTTCGCACTCGCGTGTCCGCAAGCTCTGTGCAAGAAGACGGTGTACTTCGACGACAATGGAGTCAACAATCTACCTCCGTTCCGCGCGATGCAAAACATCGTGGACAAGTACTGCGAGAGCAAGAACATGGGCATCCACTGCCAACTGTGCGAAGGCGAAGGAGTGCGCGAGGCAGCCATTTTCTGCGAACAATGCGAAGTCTTCTATTGTGACGTGTGCAAGGAAAGTTGTCATCCAGCCCGAGGCCCACTGGCCAAGCACTCGCTGGTCCCGCCAAAGCAAGGGAAAACGCTGCTACGGAATCGATTAGCTCAACGAGCACGTGCTGAAATGGGCCACTGTCCCGAACACGCCGAAGAAATGCTCGCCTTGTACTGCAACTACTGCAAACTGCCAGCTTGCGACTCTTGTAACCAAGAGGGACGTCATTCCAACCACGACGTTCAATCCATCGTCTCCGTTTGCAAAGCGTACAAGGTAACTTAATGAAAAAAGAAATGGGAAAGATTTCAAACGGCCTGGTCTCATTGCTTTTCCGAAAAGATTGTTGAAATGTTTGAGTGAAATAGTTTCCATAGCAAAAAAGACATTTAAAGGCTCAGAGTTCCTGTTTTTAGCAACTGGCGACCGTCCAGGCCGGGGCTGTCTCTGCGATATTTATACAAAGCCCCCACAATATGCGTCTTTCTCAAGTCCAACTCCATGTTAGGGTTGGCCGGCCATAACCTTCTCACAGCCCATTTTAAATTTCCTTTTTTTATTACTGCTGTGTTTTTATGGGCGGCCAACGTCGGGGCTTACCTTCGACTTAACCGCGTATGGGTTTTAACATGGGGAAAACGGCGCGCGGAGATTACGATTCGAGGTTTAGTACATTGTTTCGAATTTCACTGACAGTAATACCTCAGGTACTTAGTTACAAAGATATGGGTATCTTGAATCTCAAGTTCGTTGAAGTGTAAATTGGGAGTTTCCAAAAAGCCAAGGAGCAAGGCTTGAAAGAGAGGGATGGTAGGATCGCGAGAGTCGATCTAGATTTTCGAATTTTGCAAAATTTCTTTGACAGTAATGTAGGAGACGGAGTTAGCTTTCTGGCACGTATCTTACAATTCCGACTTCCTTTTAATAAAATTTTTTATCTTGGGAAGAAACGTTACCTCTGGTTTGATTCGGAGTTTTGTTTTGACTGAGGACTCGAAATTTGAATTTTGACTTTACGATTCGAGTTTTAGTATATTTCTTTGAATTTTTCTGAAAGTAATACCTCGGTTCTTACTTAATAAGAAATGGGTTTCTTGAATCTCATGTTTGTTGAAGAATACGTTACTAGTTTCGGAAACGCCATGGAGCAAGCCTTGGAAGGGGGGGGGGTAGGATCGCGATAATCGACCTAAGCTTTTCGAATTTCGAAAAATTTCTTTGATAGTCATGTAGGGGATATAATGCGCTTTCTAATGTCTATCTTACAATTCCGACTCCGTTTTACTTTTACTGACTTCATTGATATCCAATTAATGAGTAGTTTCCAAAATGCCAAGGAGCAAGGCTTGAAAGGGGGGATGGTAGGATCGCGAGAATCGGCCTTAGTTTTTCGAATTTTCCAAAATTTATTTGACAGTAATGTAGGGGACATAACTGGCTTTCTAGTGATTGTCTTACAATTCCGACTCCCTTTTACTGAAATTTTTTATCTTCGGAAGAAACGTTACCTCTGATTTGACTCAGAATTTTGTTTTGACCGCGGACTGCGAATTTGAATTTTGACTGAAGTTTTATACAAATTTCCTATGGTGATACTGACATAAAACCTGCTCATTAAAGCCTGTTTATGCCCTGTCGAAACTAGTATTTTTTTACGAAGATTTCATCGGCTGAGATATCCAATTTATGTAGAGCATAATTTGGCGTCTCGCAACTGCGGTAAGAAGCGGCGGGAGTTTTTGTAACGGTGAGCCGGGACCGGAATAGTCGAAAACAAATGGCATTTAAGACAGGAGTCTGGTATAATCAGCTCGTGTGTTTGGTAACGAAACGAATTGGTTCTTCAGGGTGGTCCAGCGTCTGTGTCTTGGCTGACTTATCATACAGTCCCCCCCCTTTGCTTTGGCGTAGATTCATGACTGGTGCTCCTTGACAGGCTCATGAATTCGACGTTACTGTACAGTGTTGTATGAAACCCAGCATCGGCTCCTTCCTTGGAAACGTTCGCTGGGGGAACAGACTTTCCTACAGCTCCTTGTGTATGTCTGCTTTTTTTTATATATAAAATCGCAGTTCGGGTAAAGCAACTTTCGCATGGTTAGGCGACGCCTGGCGTCACAGACAAGGATGTACACAAAGACGAAGACCCAGATACAGACGTATAGTACAGTACAGTACTGTACCAGTCCCCCATCCCCATCCGGCACTCGCGCAATTCGTTGTTGTCGATACAGTAAATACGTTACAATCTCAGCCCCCTTGCGTTCCCCCTTCACTCTCTTTGAAAAGTTTGTCAGAGAAGTTAGCATCGTTGAGTGAGTCGACCACCATCACATACTCTCTTTTCCCTCTAACTATCGACCCTTTTCCTCGTTGGAGGAGAAGATATCTCGTCGTTTGGGGGTCTAACTCTCTCGCTCTCTCGAGGCGCCAAGTTGGCGCCAAACACAGGGGGAAATGCAGGCGGGCGGCCGTCAGCTCGAGTTAACTTGATGGATGGAGGCCATTTTTTCTGCTTTGTGGATTCCCGGGTTTTTGCACCCAACATGTGGGTGGGTGTCGAGGCAAATTTTATGGTTTTTCTTCCTACCACCGAGTCACCATTAGTGTAACAATCATTTTCCAAATAGTGCTTTCTCTCCCTCCCCTCTTCTCTTCCCCAAAGAGCGAGAGCAGTTAAAAGCGAAACATTAGGAACAGACAAGTAAATGGGTCCAGAGTCCAGACCATAGACCCATACACCCATCTGAAGGGCACACATGAGCGGCAGTGCTGTACTTTATGGTCATGGCCAATGTGTAGAGAAACTTGGTGTGCAAGCGTAACTTTAACGGCGCCACTGATCTCCTTCGCTTCTGACGCGTGCCTTCACCCGACGACTTCACCTATGACCTCTTACAACTGGTACAGTTTGGCCCGAACCATAACCCAAACACTTCCTGCGTTGACTAATGACGGGCTACGGTTGACAAAATATTTAGCTAATGTGTGAAATACCTCAACCGTCGCCTGCAACAGTAAAGTGGTACACAGTGAATACCATGTATTGTATTCACTTTGTACCATGCATTGTATTCAATGTGCAATACATAGCACACTACTAGGTACTCGGGTACTTTCGTAGTTAAAGTTTATTTTACATAAGCTTCCTATTTGGATACTGTAGCCCATCCATTGGATGGTTCGGGCTCAATGTACGGCTCGAAGTACGGCTCGATGTATGGCTCGATGTACGGCTCGACGTATAATGTATGGCTCGAAGTACGGAGGTTCGGGGCGTTTGGACATTGGGGTAAACTGTTTTGGGTGGGTTTTTGAGGTAAGCCCAAAGGTTCCCATGTTTTGGGGTTGGGTGCTTAAGGGGCGTGTTTATGCGTGCTGTCCTAAGATAATATACAACTGCCAATAAAAAAAGAATGGGAAGGGGTGATGTTGCGGTGTGGCAGACGGAACAGGAACTCCCGGACTCGCTCCCGGGAAACCTTAGGATGTTGCACGTGGGACATGTATATAACGGGAACCGGAAATAGGCAAGCCCCTAGGAAGACATGCATGCCTTCTTTTGTAAACAAGGAACTTGGCTCACTGGGACCTGGGACGAACCTCCATCCCGACCCCGACCAAAACTCAACTCAGGAGACAAGGATGGCTGTTGAGGATGTAGTAAACTACTCCCGCGTGTACGAGTACGATTACGACTACGAGTTACATGTGGTGGTTATGTGATGGTAGCCGCGAGGACAGCGGCATGAAAGAGCGCGGCCTTTGACACATTCGATAAAAGTGTAAAAGCGTAAAGACCGCCATTGTCTGTCTCATGTCCAGGTGCGTTGATGGTTCGGTCTTTATCCCTTTCTACTTCTCCCCCTTTTTGTGGACGATGGACGATGGATGGCGGTGGCGTCACAACAGTAACAGCGATGGAAGTATCTATGCGTAGTCCGTGCAGTTGTTATTACGGGGGTGTCCCTGTATCTTTTTTGAAGGGGAAAACGCGAGGGTGTGCAATGCGTTTACATTATATTGATCGCGCAGTGTTGAGTCACATGACCCCCCTCCTTTGCGTGTGTATTGTGTGCTGCACGATTCCGCATTCAGGAACCCCCACCCAATAGGACTTACCAAAGCGTCCACGACCTAGCAGATGGTGAGTCGCCATGGCGCCCTTCAAGTCTCTCGCTCGACTCAAGAGAACGGGGATTGTAAAACCTGACGGCGTAAGGTTCCAGTTACCCCGCCAGGTTTAACCCTTTTCGGTCGCTTGGAACTTGGATGTGCTCGGCGATCCATCCATCAAACGTCAACAGTGAATGAACCTCACACGTGACCTTGCGAGTCGCGGCTCGTTAATAACTTTCCCGTGCAGAGGCACACGCGTGGCCATATTCACCACGATAAGTGGTATGACAGGCCCAAAAGGGTGGATTTGACACTGTCTGATCTAGGCTGGTCGAAGCCACAGACGCGAAGAAAGTCGGGCCCAGGGCGCAGTTTAAGCTCGCTTAAAAGATTCATAATTCATGCCTATTAGCGGGTCGAGCATCCTTCCGCCCTTGGGGGAACTACCGACTTAATGTGTGTTAGTTAATTAACCGTAAGGGACACAGCAGTCCAATAAATAATGCAAAGAGAAACGGAATTCGACGCAGTTTTTACCCCCAGCATTGTACGTTTTAGCGTGTCAGATTGTGACGAAATTTACGTCAAAGTGGTGCTTTGGGACTCTTTGATGTTGCATAAAGAACAACAGACTCCCAAATCACATGTTGAGATTTTGATGTACGTAGCTAGCCTATGTTATTCTAAGAACGATGCACTTTGTTCGACCGTTTTGGGAGCAGCCGTTCACGAGTTATGGGCATGTAAAGTTAGGGTTGACGTCATGGACGTGTCGCGGCGCGACTTAAGAACGCTTGTAACCGCGTTTACTGCTTACTTCCGTGCTTAAAACAGTAAAAAAAATACCAATTTTTTTTACACAATTACCACCATTACCACCGATTTTTTTCTTTCCTAGCTTAATTAGTACTCCGCGCAGTACAAAGAAACGTGTAATTAAACTAGAATTTTTGCCTATTTTTTAAGCCAACTTTTTTTTAGGGGTGGGCTATTGCCCCTTAAAGCGATGACACATAGAATTTCCAAAGCGGATATTGCATTTGAGACAAAATTTTATTTATTTATTTTAGGAGCAGGTTTCGTATGTATGAACGTGAAGGAAGGTTTGAATTGTAGATTGATTAGATTTGTTTCGTCAATGTTACCTACATGGCTACTTTCGAATTCTCGAGTATTCTCAAGCATCTTCTTACCTTTCACATAATCACCCACGCAAGAGTTAAAACAACAATAAAAAAAAAGTTGTAAATTGATCTCGTGACAGAAATTCAATTTACGTTTCGTGCAGAGAATTTATAAAAAGGGCAACAATTAGAGCGTTAAGAGCCTGTCGCCTGTAAGACTACTTTCCAAATTTATATAAGCGTCCACTATAATGCATATTCCCTAAAAAAATCATAAAAAAACTTGTTGTATATAAGTCAACAAAAGAGTTCGCTACGTGAAGTATACGCACAGGTATAATTAACGCCTATGGCGCCACTCGCAACTTGCACGTATACCCTGTTGGTGCATGTCTAACTGGTCAACACAGAAAATTGCTCCAAGGATGAATCACCCTTGCACGCGTTTTACACACCTTTGAACTCTGTTAATTAGCTCAAATTTTGATTAGTTGTACTGCTATAATTCCTTATGAAAAGGAAACTTAAAATGGAACTCAAATTTGAATTTAAATTAAAATCAAAGCTCAAACAGCCTGAAATCTTCTGTATCTTAACAGGGGCTTTAGCTCCATGCTAGGCAGCCATGTTTCATTGTTGGCGGATGAACTCAACGTAAGCCAACACTGAATATATACACAGTTCCAGTTGCGAACGGTTGCGAATGCGTCAACAGTGAAATGGAATAAACCCACTGGTGCTGGACTGCTTGTATATGTAGGCTAAATGATGCGCTCTTTGCTTTTCCCGATGGATTTCGTACCACAAACCGAGTTAGAAAATGCTCGTAAGTTAAGAGGGAATTTCTAACACAAAACCACAATGCTGTAAAAGGATTAACACTGCATAGAAGAAATGTGTGGCATGTGGAATTTGTGGCAATGGAAATATGTGAATTCTTTTGAGGGGAAAGCGAAAGGGTGATTAGGACTTTTTGACATTCGTGTTAAAACACGAATGCAGGAAAACGTAGATTACGAGTAGGCCGCTAACGTGTTTCTTGTTCTCGGAATGAGATGCAAAAGATCCACTTGAAAACGCAGAAAGAGAGAGAAAAGGAGCTGAACCTCGTTTAGGAGCGTATGTTGGGTCCCTTTTGCCACATTCTCTATTCCATACACCGAGCAGCAGCGCCATACCCCAAGTTTTACTAGCACTTTCATGGTTTGAAACTTGACAGCACATGGCGTGTCGAAAACGCATTTTTGGTTCCCAGCTATTTTGTTTCTGACTCATAAACCTCAAGAAAGTATGGTCTAAATGTGAAGAAAAGGAGGAAATGATAGGAGGAGAGGCCTTTTTTGTTTCTGAAATGGAATGTCCTAAAGAGTCCTAACTTTTGTTTATTTTATTTTATTTATTTTATATTTTTTCTCCCCTCAATTGCAGACGGAACTCTCCCAGGCGCTTCAGCAACTCTCTGAGAAAGCCCGCGCAGCCACGGAATTGATTCAGCGAATAAAGTACGCCTCGGACAAATTACACGTAAGTGAATATCACTATCACCATGTCCATTCCATGATAAGAAGCGACGCCGTCATGTGTGGAGGATCTTAGGAAGCAAAACTTTGGGTTTCCAAGCGATGCAACTGAAGTAAAAAATAAATCAAGAAAAAAGAAAAAGATTTTCTGGAGCTCTTTGAAGAGCAATGATGAGCGAAGATTCAATCATGTGAGACGTCTCAGGAAGGAGGAGAAGAAAAGTTTCTTCGCTCTTTAAAATCCAATGAAACGCAAAGCAAGCCCAAAGTTCTTAAAAGAGTTCAAAGGTGCCATCAAATACTCTTCTGTTCTTTTGGTTCTCGCTTTTTATTTTTCGTTCTAATTTTGTTTTCTGCATTTCACAGGAAAGTAGTGCCTGCGTGGAGTCTGTCATCGGTGAGGAGTGCGAAGCCCTTATTTCCTTAATACGCGCACGACAAGCAGCCTTGATTGAGTACGTTCGCCAGGAAAAGGAAAACCGGCTCCTTCGCTACAAAGAGCACGTAGCGCAGTGCACTAGTCATTTGCAGAAAACCACGGGCTTGCTCCATTTCAGCATCGAAGCCCTTAAAGAGACGGATCCCAATGCTTTCCTGCAGGTAATCCAACCACTCCCAATTCTGTTTTGCTTTCCGGGCTCATTACTATGGTTTCATCCGAACCTTCTTCTAAGTCTTACAACACCGCTACACCGCTTCAAATTACTCAAAGTAACTCCAAAGCTCTAAAGCGCCAAATAAACGTAACGCTGCCAGTACGTTGCAAACGCATGAATCCGGGAATAACAATCGTGTGCTTACATGTTAACACTTTTTTAGGATTTTTTTCGACTTTAGGATGTTTTTATGTAAAGAAAGAAGGAGAAGAAGAGATTATTTATGTATTTATTGGTTATTTTTAATGATTTTATTGGCTTCTTTGGTAGATTGGGAGTCACTTATCAGACCGCGTACTTATGGTGGACCGTACATGGGAATCCGATATGCAGAAACTAGCAACTCGTATTACAGCTCAATTAGACTTGACGCTTGACGTCAAGCCCGTCCAACGCGCCGTGGAACATCTAACATTTGTCCAGATGAAACGTAAGCCGGATTCTTGCCCAACTTGTTTGACCTTCTTGTTGTCCCGTCTCGTCTTATAGTAGTAGAAGTCCCTTCTCTTCTTCTTCTTTTCAAGTGGGGATGTCATCTCATCGTTGGTGGGGGCGAGTTTTAGATTACTACTATTCCCACACATTGACATCTGTCCTTGTTAGCTGTATGCTTGTTGTCTTCTCTTGGAAGCCTGTGAAACTTTTGACTGTCATGATATTTCGTTTCCTGTCTTTATGTGGACTCGTCTGTCTCCTCGAGTCAGACACAAGTTTTAATTAATGACAAGTCTTTTTTCTTCCTTCTATTTCTTTTGGGTATTCCCTCTCTCTCACTCTGCCTCTGGTGGGGTGGATATGTTGTTGTTGTGTAGCTCAAGGATGTCATAAAGGTAAAGATATTTTTCTATTTATTCTTTCACTCAAATCACGTTGTTGTTTTTGCACTGCTTAAACACTATTCGTGCTCAAATGCTCAAGTAAACTTAGCAAATCTTTAGCTAGTTGTATCCAACCGTATCGAAACAACATTTATAAGCAGTTACAGTTTTTGTTTAGAAGTTTTTTGTAACAACTCTCGACTCGGCTCTGGAAGATTAGGTTATTTTTTATTTATTTTTTTCGTGAGACGCAGACGAAATCTGGTGGTAATGCTTGCCGGGCATTTATTATTTTTGTAATCTTGAGAAGAAAAGGAGACCTGCCTGTTTGCAACACTTCCACTTGGCTGGTTAAGGTTTCAGGAGCTTTAGAAGGTAGTGGTAATACCATAGAAGGTCGTACGGTCGTCTCCTATGGGAAAAAATCTTGCTGTCTCATTCTCTCTTGCTCAGCTCCCCGTCCAATTATAACCTTAAGTCTTTTCTCTTTCGAAGAACAGAAGTGAACAGAAGCATTTAGAATTAAAAAGGGGCCCATGACAGTTATAACAAGTCCTGTGGCTGACGCCGGGGTTTTCCCCTGAGTTATAACCTAATTTCCTTGTCAGTCCTAGCTTTTGATCTTTCCACTAGGTCATTATGTACTGTACTATACGATATGTGGTACAGTACGCTATATACGTAAAAGTCTGTGGCGATGAAATGCACCTATTATATTGACAATGTTTAGTACCCCAACTGGGTTGGGTGTATGTAAACTTGGCGCGGTGTTTGAATGACGCTATTTATGTTGTTGTTATTTTTATCTCCCTTTATAGCCCCTGAACGCCCGAATTTCATTGTTGAAGAGTGTAGCGCAGAGAATAATTCCATGACTGTTGCCTGGCAACCAACTCCGGCTTCTTTCGTGGAAGGTTATGTTCTGGAACTGGATGATGGCCATGCAGGTCCCTTTCGAGTGAGTATTAAGTAGAAAACTATATAAATACGCCAAAGGAAGATAAACGATCCCATTTTCCTATACCTTATCAGCTATCGGCCTGACAGGGACAGGAAGCACGATATGCAATATAAAAGCCAATAGAACTAACGTGACGTAGACGCGGTGCAGTCAGGACAGGACGCCAAAGACGAAAAATTGTTTGAAAGTTTTGAAAGGGAGGGGGAGACGAACAATGCGTTGGCGTTGCACCTTCAGAACGCCTAGGAAGATATATACGCTCTTTTTCCTTACTCCTCTTTATCCTCTCGTTTACTTCCCAACTATTGAACCATAACCAAACCTTAAATTCAGAGGGGGTAAGGGGAAGGGAAGGTTAAGAAGAGTAGAAAAGGGAAGGCATGGGGGAGTGTATATATGTGACTCATCGGCTGTCTCATTAAGATAACAAGAGCACAGCTATATTCCACTCCCAACCCTCTTTTTTCTTTCTTTGTTGGGAGGGATAGACACCCTCTTTTGATCGATAATTTTTAATTCGACCTGTCAGGCGCGTTTTAGGGCGCCCAATCGTAGTTTTGTGGTTCTGTAAAGACTCGTTTAGAAAGTTTGTCGAGGAAACTCATCTTTGGAAACTTTGCAGGAAGTTTACTGTGGCAAGGAGACGGTCTGCACCGTGGATGGTTTGCATTTCAATTGCTTGTACCATGTTCGAGTCAAAGCCTTCAATGGGGCGGGGGAAGGACCCTATTCAGAGCCATTGGCGCTCCACACTGCAGAAGGTACTACAAACTTTCTGACTTGGAATCATATTTGTTTATAAATCTTTGAATAGTGGCCTGGTTCACCCTTGACGGCGTCACGTGTCCGCCTGAAGCGCGCCTGTCGGGGGATAGATGCACCGTGTCGGCCGAAACGTTCGAACCTTGCGTCATCCTCGGTTCAGTGGGCTTCTCGCGGGGCATTCATTATTGGGAATTCACTGTTGACCGGCTGGATGGCACCGCGGACCCGGCGTTTGGCGTGGCCCGACGCGACGTTTCCAAGAGCGGTTTGCTCGGACAGGATGATAAAGCGTGGGCCATGTATATAGACGCGGAACGATCCTGGTTCCTCCATGACAATGTCCATACCCAACGCTGTGCGGGAGGTATCGAAGTGGGATCCACGGTCGGAATCTTATTAGATTTGGAAAGAAGATACTTAGCATTTTATGTTAACGACGAGCCTCAGGTAAAATTGAATTTGGTGCGAGATTTGGGGTTAATGTAGTTTCTTTTCTTGGTTCGGGAATTGTAGGGTCCTGTGGCGTTCACGGACATGCATGGCGTATTCTTCCCTGCCGTGTCGGTGAATCGCAATGTGACGATTACGTTGCACACAGCATTGGATCCTCCGACGTCGTTGCCAGATTCCGGCGAAGGCAGCGGGAATGAGACGGAAGCCGAGGAAGTCGTGGAACGTCGAGAATCCGCGTTGTAAAATGCGGGGTTTTTGGCACGTTTGGAGTGCTTAAGATTTCTCGTTCCGAGAATTGATGGCAGTTGGAAGTTGGCAAGAGTACAATCGCCGAGCCATCGTTCCGAAGTTTTGGGCCAAATGGAGAACGGGTCGGCAAATTGACAAAGCACTTGAAAATGTGTGTGAAAGGAGTTGCGAAAGGGAGGGGACTCTCAACTGGTCAGAGTGAATTATGGCCAGCATATCGTACTGACATATCCAGGGTGTTGCTTCGACCTTCTCTCGTTTCTTACGAATCTCTGCCTGTCCTATGCCACTGGTACTGCAAATCACGTGTCTTTTCCATGTTGATGTATAAGTTTGTACATAGAATTATTTATCAAAGCATCAATTTAAATAAACGCCTTCTAAACTAATCTGCTTTCGTTTCATCTACTTCCAAACACAGTAATTACTTAAATAAAATAATACGATATTAATTTTCCATTTTGTAACCATTTGGAACATCCATAACATCTATAACAATTAGAACACCTAGAACATTTAGAATATCTAGAACATCGTACAGTAGAACGGTACTGTCCGTTCATTGGCTAGAGAACAGTTGTTTACATCAAAACAACGGTTTACAAACAATCGTTATAGTTTAAGCTGAACTTTCTGTTTATAAACAAACAACTGATCTGCGTCTAAACTGAAAGTTGCTTACAACCAATTGTTTGACTTTGAACGGATCATTTTGTTTACAAACAATTCATGAACAAATTCATCCATAAACATAGGATTGTCAGAATCTCAAAACTGGACTGGAGGTGGATCCCCAATTTGTTCTCAAAACTCCAAACTGTTGTATTATATTCACTTTTCAGAGAAAACGGAGACGATTTATAAAGTTTATAAATAGCCTTTGCTTTTTTGGACGTCAGTAGATTATATATTTGAGTTCAGTTGTTGCGTCATTCAAGGCTCTTATCTTCCTCGTTGCATTCTTCATTGCTGCGGCAGCTTTGGGCATTTTCTTTTTCTTTTTGGTTTTTGTCAAGCGCAGACTACTCTTAAACTCCAGGAAGGTAAAAAACGGATTAAAAAGGAATCCTTGCAAGGCCTTAAAGTGTTGCTTATTGTGAAGAAACCTTGACAGAAAAGAAAGCATTTTTCTTCGGAAAGCCCTAAAATATTATCTCTTTTTCTTGGATTTTTAAATAAAATTTAAAAAATTGGAGCGCTTTTGTCAACCGAAGTGCCGCAGAAGGCCCTGGATGGCTGACGCGTGTTCCAACTTGAGAGTCAGCTGTGGCTTTTTTATGATCAAATGATTACACAGTTTTCCGACGTAACTAGGTTTACCGAACTTTCAGATTCGTTTTTTACCGCGAGGAGCCAGCACTAAAACGGCTTTATGCCCTTTAGGTCGGCTTTATCTCCTCAAGTAAAAATAATTTAGGATCCACGTTAAGGTTCTTAGACAGTACGACTTATAGAATATTACGGAGCTTTTATAGACCAGCTCGTATAAACGTAGCGAAAGAGGTGAGTAAAAAAGGGCAACGAGGGCCCTGGGTGTCAAAGTGGGTCCATTAATTCTGCAAGGAGTTGACAAGAACAATTCGCACTTCCTTGTGCAACAACGCTAGTCGTGGAGTAATAAGCCCTTTGTGTTGTCTGTAACTACTTTTATGGCTTAAATCCTCAGAAACCCAACAGGCGTAACATAGTGCTTTATTGTCTTTTTGTTTCAAACTGCACGAAAGACTTTCCAATCATAAGGACATACGGATTGCAACGCGTAAAAGAACACGTGTCGTTCCTTTAAGGATTTGTATGTCGTTATTAACAATCTCAGCTCCTGAGAAATTGTATTTTCAAACAAAACTTCTAAGAAGTTTGTTTAATTGAATTCCTGATTCCATACTTATTTTCTTTGTTCCAAGTTGTTCCACTTCAAGCTAAACAATCAAAAGTTCTGCTTGTTCAGAGGACGGAAAGTTTTGACTGTTCAAACTTTTTCCAGAGATTACTGTCAACGGTTCCAACAGTCAAAGTTAATGGCGTCCCTCGTTAGAAAAAGGCCGCGTGGCGGTTCGGGTTGGCGCCAAGAAGGTTTCGTTAAACGTAAGTCAGGAAAGGAAGACGTTAGAAGATCCATGAGAGATAAAACTTAGCCGACCTCTAGACGCTTACACCGCCACTACCTCAACCTTTGGACCGACGTGTAAGGTTCCGCTAGGTAGTTCTCCAGTCGACTTCTCACAGACTCGAATGTCCAAACCGCGTCAAACCCATTTCCGCTTAATTCACTGTTGACGACAGAAATAGCGAGTCCAGGGAAAGGCATGATTTATGAGGCGACTGCGTGGACACACGTGACTGTCAGACAACACAATTAATAGAGATATATGATACACTATTACTGAGGTCGCAGGTTATTGTCGATTGCCTGCGTTTTGACACGCGACGACTGAACCGAGGTTAACTGCCATTATTAACATACCTATTCCAAAACGCTCCCGGGAGTATCGGTACTCCAAGTCAAGCATCCATTATTGCGTAAGCGCTAGGTCATCCATTACTGCGTAAGGAGAAACAGCCCCCCTGTGACGCGGAGAAAAGTAAACAAACACGGTACAGTTGAAGTTCACTGTCAGGGCTTAACTTCGTTTCGATGAATGGTTTTCCAGTGTGGTTCGCGGATGAGAACCCCGGCCACAGTTCATTCTCAATCCGTCGAATGCAATTTTCTCTGAAGTGGACGAACTCACACCATGCGCTCTGCTATTGATTGATTCCTCTCTCCTCTCCGAGTTGGGGTTCTTAGTATTCGTTTCCCATCCTGGAGTCGAGTTTCGTGCTCACGTATAGAGTAGTACGAGGAACCCTGAATCAACCTGTTGGAACAGTCTTGCGCGATCTCTAGGAACACCGGGCTGGGTGTCGTACGAAGTTAGTGTTCGGAGAACTACCTCCTTGTGCACATACCAAAAACCAGAGAAAGTTGTGGCTCACCTTATCTGGTCAGAAGCAGCTTCAAAATCACTTTCTTAATCTGATTAGCCCATCGAAGAAATACTGGACTTCATACGCGACAGAACTTTCCTTACTTCAAGTGACTACACAGTGAATCACTTCGGAGTGCGGATCCAGTACTCCTTCACGTCCACCTACATCAGAAGTAAGTCCATATGAACACATGAATTCTCTCTCACAGTTCTAATATTAGAAACATTACGAGAGGGAAACCTTAGTTGTAATAATATTCGAATTCGAAGTCTTGTGATAGAAATTGAGTGGAACTAGGTCAGACTTGGCAGATTAGGTGTGGATTTGGGAAAGTATTACTGTACCGTAAACCAAGCGCGGTTCGCTAAGCCTATAGAAGGACTGTAATACTTAAACTTCCTAGAACCCCTCTTGATTTACGCATGGATGTATTTGAAGCCTGTTAACTAGCTGCTGAAGTACTTTTCAAGTACCCGAGTCTCGACTGAAGAAGATGAAAGAAAAAGCGGGGGTATCAAGTGGGTTCTGCTTTCCGAGTCCGGGTAAGACCGGGGCTGTATCCCCAGTAATAACAGAAAAGGGGACAGGCACCGGAAGAAATGTATATCGAAAAACCTGCGTTGCCATGACAGCTTCAAAGAAGATCTCCTACCTCCCTTTTACTTATAAGAGGAAGAACCGAGATGAATAAAGCTTCTCTCTGCACGTCATGATATATCATTATGAGCATAACCAATGAGTCTGTATTTGAGCGGGGCACAATTTATGTGTACATTATGAGCTGCTTCCATGTACATTATGGGTTATACTCTGTTTACTGTCTGCTGAACCTCGTTGAGTGTACTGTACCGTTGCTGGGCCAAGTTTGTTTACGTTTTTAACGCGAACCGTTGTAAGCTTTAGCTTTACGGGGATAATCGATAAATAGATTAAATACCTTTCTTTATTATCTAGGTGCGTGGTTCATGATGGCATATCCGTCTCCTTGATACTGTACCATACGATTAGGTTCCGGAAAAAAGAAGTCAGAGTATCATATATAAAAAACAGTAAAAGTCGACTAAAAGTGTAATCGATGACAAACATGCTGCCAGCTCCGAGCTTCCTTTACCTTCAAGCGACAATTGCTTCATAAGTAGACGAAAATGATATTGCTACTGTGGACCTGCAGTTTTATCTCCCAAGCAAGTAGCAGTGCGAACGGAACCTACAGTCTGGGTAAGTTTCTCATCTCATTAGCAGTTTAGTGCCAACAGATGGCGGCAAAATTAGACGCAATGGGTACGTTGTTTACCAAAGGGGAAACTTGATAATACTGGAACAATTTACTGCTGAAATGCGATTACTGCTTAAATTCAGCCAGATAATTAATTCTTATTCGCCTTTCAACTTGGGAATAACTTTTACTAAAGCAAGCGGAGCTAACGTTGGGAATACATGAGCTTCATTCTGGGAAAAGAACGAAACTATAAATAGGTAATACATCCCAAAGTGACGTCACGAGGAATGTTCTTCAATAAGAAGTGCCCATTCATATTTTGCGATGTGTAGAGAAACTAAAAAGTAAAAGGAAAACTTGTCCAGGCTCGTCAAGAGCTTCCACTTCTTAATGAAGACCCTGGGAAGGCGATTAGGAGTGCTACGGGTAGGGGAATTGCCTACTGGGACGTGTCATTTGGGGGAGCAAGAAACGCCAGCGTTTGCGGGGGAAAATTACTACCGGGGATTATGGGGAATTTTGCTAATGCTTGCTGCTACTCCGCGTTATACCTTACATGGACAATGCGGGCTTGAGATATCTCCTTCACCCCTCTGGACCATGTTCACTCCCCTCCGTCTTTCAGTTCCAGGCTCGGTTCAAGTGGCTCTCCAGCGACAGGATATATAGGCCCTGAAATAAAACATAGCAAGCTTTAGCTATTTAGGAATATCGCTACCTCAGCACAACCGAACACCGTACTTCGTAGGCTTTATAGGATCGTAAACTTGCTTAACCGTGCAAGTTGAACTGAAACCAGTTACGATGAGTAAGACCTTGCAAGAATTAGTAGTAGAAACGCAGGTTTAAGACCATGTAGGTGTAACGGTGTAACATATGATAATACCTAAATTTTAATGCATTTAAACTATGCCTCTAATCTACTTACAGTTGAAATTTTAGCTAGGAGTAACTTGGCTAAGCCTAGTAAGATTAGGCTTCGAAGGCTCATATTCCAGAAGTGTCACTGTTTATGATCGATTGCCCTCGAAGTCGATTATACTTCAAATACCGAGTTAAGAAATGGAAAGTAAAGTCAAAAAACCGTTACAGTATTTAAAAAAGGAAGATACTTTGAGAAATTGCATCGTAGTGTAGTGTTATGAATATCTTATATGCTTAGGTAATCTTATGGTTCGCGGTGGTTTTTATGTATTCATGTTTTAATATGGCTTTCCTTTGCTATGATCTTGTGCAGAGAAGTGGATATTGAATTCCAGTCTACCAGACGCCTTGGTCCCATCCAATCGACGGTGGGCCAGTACCTGGGTCGACTTTAAGCAGAATTTATGGCTGATCGGCGGAACGGATAGCGATTCCAATTCCACTTCCACTATTCACGATGTGTGGATGTATGACAGAGACCTGGAGCGCTGGCTACCCAAATTTCCGAGCGATTCCATAAATCATGGCCTAACCGCGTCGCTTTTTACCAGTGGCGGCGGAGTTTTATGTGGTTCTCGTAGCGAAAGACTAGGCATCTACGGCAGAAGTGCTCCGCTCGATGGAAGTGCTGCCACATCCATCACCTTAGCCTCTACCGAGACGCACGTTTGGGTGTTGGATCTGCAGGACACAACGTGGACCAAGTACTTGTGTTTTGCCGACGAGAACGCCACCTCGGCGGACCACAGTTGTCCCGAGTCGGATCAACCTTGGGTGTTCTGTGACGTCACGAACGAAAGCCTCGTGTTTGTACCCGAGAGTGGTTCGCTCGCGTGGGTCTTCGACCTGCGAGACTCCCAATGGCGGTTCCTGAACCTCTCGCTCCAGCAGCATCAACTTCCCACCGATGTTCCTTCCCTTCTTCCTCGCAATTGCTCTCGTCCCATCGAATCAAACGACAACTCGGTCTTGGTGTGCTCCCCCGCAGACGATGACCCCTCTGAGACGAACCTCTACGTCTTTGATGTGCCACAATTGACTTGGAACTTCCTAGGACGCGCGCCGGCCGCCTTTACCGCCCTCCACAGACTCGGCGATCATATATTACTTAGCCTAAACGATACCATCAGCGTTTATGCCACCCGTCCCGCCTGGAAACTCGTTAACGTGACGATTCCATTAGGAACGGCGTCCTTCATCCTGCACCTGCAAGACCACAGCCTTTATTACCCGCGTGAAGGCAATTACAACTTTACCGTGGCCTACCGTGTCCAGACGCCTTATCCCCAACACAAACAAACCCCCGATGCCCGGTCCGAGTCCAATCAACGTTTATCAACAACCCGCTCCACCGAGAAAAGTACCCCGGCCTCGCATTTAATCATCGATTCCCTGGACGACATCCGACCTATCGCCAGCGACGATAGTGATGCCCACGGAGCCATCATGTTCTTCAGCGCCTCCCTTTCCATGTTTGCATTAGGAGCGTTAGTACTTTTCTGCAGGAAGTGTGTCAAATGTCCGCCGCTACCCTTGGCGAGACGACAGGCGCACCGGAGTCATGTCAACAACAAGGAACATTCCCCTGTACGCTACAGTGTTATCCCCGACGAGATTAATCCTCCACCTTCCCTGTAGGAACGTTGCATTTGGAACGAAGGAGAAAATTATCCTCTTGTTGTCTACACACTGCTATGACAACAATCACAACAGACATGAGAAATGCGAGCAAGAGCTACAGCTTTCGTACCAGATCTCCAACACAGCTCGAAGCTCACTCCCCTTTCTTTAGCTAAACCTTTTCTCATTGAACTTGTTCCACCAGGAGAAAAATTCGCGACAAGCCAAATAAAAGGGACTCCCGTAAAGTCCCTGTAATTCTATCGCCAAGTTTTGTACCTTGTCCGTAACCGCCTGGGGCGAATGACGTCACTAAATCAATAGGCACCATCGAGTCTGGTCCTATCGCTCTGAAATTATGCGAGCAGAGGTCTTTTTCTGTCATCTCAGCACTCATGTATCCTCCTTTAAGACCCAGACTCAACCTTTAGCTCATCTTCTAACCTTTTTGTACGGGAACCTGGAATTTTGATACTGCGGCTACAGAAGCCTCTTAACAACTTTTTGTTGGTAAAGCTGGTGGTTTGGCTCCAAAGTATATAAACCTTGATACAATAAGACTCCCTACCGGCTGATTCTTTTTAGTACTTTGTTGTACAAAAAATGGAGGGGATTTGTTATGACATGCTGTAGAAAGATCGTCGTGAGGGTCGAGTGCTAATACTTTAGCACTCGGAATTCAATCCGCGCTTTACTGACTCGTGACTCTTGACTGTCATTTGTTCTGTGCCAAGGAAATGTATAACTCTTGATCTTTCCTTGTCCATGCTGTAGCATAGCCTGGACCTTCCTTTGCCTCGCGTTAGTTGTTTTGGCACGCCATCAAACTAGGATCTGTTATACGACTTACGAGATTTACTTCCTTTTTTGCCCACCTTGACCATGTTTACACGTGTTAACAACTCATTTGCCACTTTAATGACCTGTGTACATTAGCAATCTGGACCCACGATTCTATAATCGAACCCTAAGATATAATGTTGCATGTAACCGTCCATTTGTATGTTTCTATAGCCGTCCAATACAATTTAAAACCATTCAGTAAATAGTCTAACTTTAATGCAGAAATTGACTCTGCAGCAAGTTCTGCTGCAGCCAAGTTTCGCAATTATGCTAAGCGTTTTTATTCCAAGTTCTAGTACTCAAAGTAATACCTTTTACACGTGCCTGAAAAGTGAAACTTTGGGAAACGAAAACGGGAAAGAACAACATAAATCTTGTAAGATTGCAAAAAGCCTTGCTTTAAAAGGAAAAACAAGAACATTGTCAGCTTTGAAACAATTCCGTTAAGTACATCTTAAAATGGCGCACGTATTCTACCCGCGAGTAGCCCCCGGCAACAATGAATCTATAGCGTAGCGCTAAGGTAAACCGCATAGGCTAACAGGAAATTAAAAAGTGATCGATTTGCTGTAAAAGGCGAAACTTTGTCGCGCTTGCTCTTCTTAGCGCTTGCGTATTATATCTTCTAACAGTCTAGTTCTATAATAACCAAGCAAGGAGGTAGTAGGAGTTCCAGACCTGAGCTCTCCACAACGAAGGATTTGCCGTGGCTCGAACCAATTGTGCATTGAACAGATCAGTGACTGGCTTGGGTTTCACCTAGCAAACAAATGGTCTCCTATCTAGGTAAAACATCTCTTTATATCCCCTATGTTTGATCGTTTACCTCTACTCTTTTTCTTTACACAGTGAAATAACAAGCGTTTGTTGGCCAAGACAAAAAGAAGAGATTTCCGGAGTTCGGGTGGCCAAGATCCAATTACCTTCTAACAATGTCGACATTCAAAGCCACCTTAACCTTGCGTAAGGAGCCATCGGGGTCAACCGTTTACTGCAAAGTGGACGGCGAACGTTTCAAGAAGCAGAAGACGCTGAAATTCCAAACGGAGGCTAATTACCGCCTTGATATCTCTTTCAAGCCGCCGCAGACGATAATGTAAAAACTGTAGTCTCTATAAGCTCTACACTTCGCCTTTTGACACGGTTTATTTTTCTTCTCAGGAGTGCAACGTTTCACAGCTTGGGTGTAGAATTCAGCGAGAAGTCCCGCGATAGCAGCACGTCTGCCTACGCTATCTTTTTCAACGCCAACTCGTTGAGCACGTCCAAAAAGGGACAACGAGAAGAAGTAGCCTTCGTTCTTAAGGTATCAGACGAAGAAAATGTCGTTTATTCGATTTTCCCCAGTAATTGAATGAATTCAATATATATAAAATATAATATTCCATCGCAGTTGGAAGATTCCGCCGAAATGGGTTTTGTATGGCAGGTCAAGTGTTATCCAACGACCAGTACTCAGCACTGCGACTGGGGCAATCCGCTGCACTGCATTGAATACGAGTGCAGCAAAAGCCACGAAAGCGTAGTCATCGGCAAAGAAACTTACCGGTAGAAAAATAGAACTATTTATGCAAAAAAAACGAACCTGTGGGTCTCAATGAGGAACTAACGCGGGTTCACTCGGCCATATCAATGACAATACTCAAAAAGAGCATTTATGATCTCTACAACGTTAGTCTATGCTAGTCAAAAATTATATTAATTAATAGCCATTAAATGCTGTTTAATGAATAGAAGTGCGGAATATTTCAAGTTGGTTGCTTTTTAGCTTTTTTTTTTTACATTGTTAAGTTCAATACAAGAACCTGTTGCCCACATCCACAGTACAAAGTGCCATTTCCAAATTTTATACAGAAATTCTTGACGCAATAAAACTTTAGAGAGAAGATAAAAAAGCAACGTTCTTCCACCAACGACTACGAAATAGGATCGTTTAAGTCGAAGGTTTCATTACACAGATTCTTTGAATCAGTTAGCTGCTTCCTTTTCTTCTAAAACAAAAAGGAAAACAATTTTGATGGATTGCTTTCCTCAACTTTAACCTCAGCCACTGGCAGCTCCACCTCGACGAGATGGTCGGAAACAAGCACCGCTAGTACCACCGCCCATCAACGGATTATACTCTACGGAAAGTTAAAAAAATCAAATTTAAATTGGAAAACTTGGAGCACTGATACTTTTTGCATGAATTAACCTGGTTTCAATTTGGATTTTGCAGTTTTCGGCTTAAGTGTACCCTGAGGGGCTGGTTCTTCTTTAGGTCTGACTTTAGATCGGTATCCTAGTCCTTTCTCGTGTTTCTCCCAATCTTGCAGCTTTTCTTGACGCTTAACCTCCTCTTTCTAAGGTTTCAGGAATAATTTATGGAATTAAAAAGTTGTTTTACGGTAGTGTTCAGGTAATGCGTGGTGACGTAACTCGCCTCTTTCTGTTTAACTGCAAATTCCGCAGCTTTAGCCGAATAGGCTTCTTGCATTCTCTGCCTCGCAGCTTCCATAGCTTCTTGTCGAGCAATTAAATTTTCTGGGTCCATGACGGATGACACCACATTGTCCGTGGCTTTCGCACTAAGGTCTTTAAATGAGTCCCAGTATGAAAGTATTCTATCCTTGAAGTAGTACAGGACTAGAACGAATCCCAAAATGAGCCAACCATTGGCTGCAATGAACTCTGGGACTGAAATAAATCACGCAAAATTATAAAATAATTAAATGCCCTAAATCAAAGAGTGTATGTTAATACTACACTACACTACGTTAGAAATTGTATTATGAAATTTGGAAGTTTAATAAAGATTCTTACTGATGGCTAAGGCGTTGAGTATGCCATAACCTGGATCAATTTCCTCTGGTTCGGCTGTAATGTCTTCCACTGGCTCCTTCATTTACTTAAGGTTATGGTATGGTTTCCCTTTTTATGTCTCTACAAATCACTCAGAATTGCGGCTGTAGTGTTGAGGTTTCTTAGTTCTTTTAATTTAATAATTTAATAACGCTGAGCCATCCACCCACTATATTTATTCATTATTGTTGTTTTATTGTGATAGCGAAGTTCTTCATGCCATCTATCGGAGGAAGTTGTTAAAAGCTCATGAAAGGTTTCACCAAATTGCGTAAGGAAATCATGAGTGCACAAAATGAGGACTGTCATATCACATCCGACTAGACTAATCGGATATAGAAATAATAAACCAAGTACTAAGGTTTCAAAGAGCAAAATATTCTTTCTTTGTAATTTAATGCTTTGTAATTAAATGCTTTCGAACTCATTTACAATGTCTTTCTTCATTGACAATGGTAGAGATTTCAACGTTAAGCTAAATAATTAATGTGTTTAATAAAACAGTATTTACAAATCCTAGAACTCTGGTACACGCTACTGTTTTAATAAAATGCATGCAAAGGTATTATTGCATGGCTACATTAATAGTTTTAAATGAAGAGCTATATGGGATTATAGTAAATACACCAGTATGTAATTCTGGGCTTTGAGAGCACCCATTGTTAGAAAGATTAAATTCCCGTTACTCGTGTTCTATTAACCATTTCTTGGAATCTTGGAAAAACGCAAAAGCAAAGTCGCTAAGCCTATAATCTTGGTTTTCTTAAAAACCACCAAAAGCACATGCTGAAATTTTGATGGATGCATGTATAATAACCTACAATATTTTAAGAACTATCTAAGAACATATTTTAAGAAACTTTTAGGTATTATTTTTTTCATTTTTGTCTTAACTAGCCATTTCCGAGCTATTCGCGTGTGAATCTTGGGATGACGTCACTCACGGCTCTAATTACCTTGGTTATTGTTTACTCCGTTGCTTAAAGAAGTAAACAAAGCTCTCGGTGTCATTCATTTCATGGATATATGATACATCTGTGACGTCAAATTTGTAAACCAAGTAATCCTGTTACTGATTTCTGTCCTTAATAGTTTAATTACTACTTAATGTATTATAAACAAAATAATATTACTGGAGATTAAATATTTTACTTTAATTTAGTCTTTATTTTTAAGCCAAAGCTGTTCTTTGGAGCCTTTATAATATTATTGCCTTTTAAATAATCCCCTCTACTGCCAGGAAAATTCCACATTAATCCCTAACCACATCCCAGGTTAAAGATAAGGATGATAAGGCTAAAAGTGTAACGCCCCAATGCCAAAGACAAGACTGTACACAACTATTAACATGTGTTTATTTAAACTTGCCACATTTTCCCTAGGAACTCCGCACGCCTGCGTAAGGTGAACAAAAGCAGTCGGAATTTCTTAGCCTATACAGAAATCTCCACCATTTGTTTTGGCTATAGGTTTTGTGTTTGTGCTAAGTGAGGAGCAGCGGAGGAGCCTAATTGCTTCTAAACTTAAAATGACGATATTCGACTACTCGTCTATATTCACTTACCGTGCTAGTAAACACATTTCTATCCTTCCTCCTTCCTGGATGTTTTGACTAAAATTGAATTTCTATTCCTGCCCAGACTCTCCTACCAAGTTTAAATCCATATTCACCTACAGCAAACTTTCCAGTTGCCAGGAAGATTCAGTAAAGTCCTGCCCTCCTACTGGTAAGAATCTTCACACGTTCTGTGTTTCTGTTGAACGAGCTCAAAACAAAACGGTGTCGGTGTTGATTGTACTATTTTTAGAATCTAAATTCGGCGAACGACTTGCCACCCATCTTATTACAGCTGCCAGCTATCTGCTCCTGGTTCTGGCGTTTCCCTTCCTAGGCTGGTTTTGCATACTGCGTATAAAAACATGGGAATGCGTCGTCCAGTACCGACTAGGTATACAGACTTTCCTTCACAGGAAAGGCAGACAGGCGAAAGGACAAAGAAATTGCTTTGTAAAGCAGTTTATACTTCTTTAAATAGGAAGGCTGCTCGGGGTACGAGGTCCTGGCAGGGTCGTGACCTTTCCTTGGATGGATCGTTATGAACGCTGCGATCTGCGCCTGCGTTCCATTATGGTCCCTCCCGTGCACTGTGTTGTTTCTGATGGCTGCGTACTAACGGCCGGCGCAGAAATACATTACCGTATCGTCCGTCCACTAACCTACGTTTCGGGAGTGCGCGATCCTGGTGGTCATGGCTTGCGCAGCTTGGCTCATGTGGTGGCGCTGCAGGTATTGGGAAAAGCCTCGCAGAAATGCGTCAAGAATTCCGAATTAAGGCGTTTCATGGAAATCGAAGCCCTCGAACGGCTGAACGAGGCATTACTGCTCTGGGGCATCGAAGCTGAAACCATGAAGTGGTAAGTGCAACGGGAGGTAGACACAGGGACTACGGGGTACCCAACACAAGGACGACGGTTCTCTAATCTTTCGAGTTCAAAAGGTCTTTGCTCATTAGTTAAGCGCCAACGAGATTAGAAGTGCTTAAGTCGTATTGAAAATTATGTCAGAAGGACGACGGACTGTTGCGTCGTTGCGTCTTACCTTACTTACCTGGAGAAAGTTCATATAACAGTTACAATCCAAACGCCATGTCTGTAGCGCTAGCGATTATGGTCGTCCTTCTGTCGGGGTCCGTCGTCCTTAAGTCGGGGTTCGTAGTCCTTAAGTCGGGGTTCGTAGTCCTTAAGTCGGGGTTCGTAATCCTATAGTTCCATCAGTCCGGTTGGGTAATCTCGCTTGGAATTTCGTTTTCAAGGCAAGAACTACAAGTTATGTTGGATGCTCAGCCTCATAATGGTCTCAACACTGTCTTGCAGCAGTTGGGCGTCACCTCGCCGGCTGCTACCACCAACACCACTGGCGGCGATTCTTCCTTCCTGAATTTGCTGATGGGGAACGTGACTCCGGCTACTGAGACTCCTACCGCATCGACTACTGCCATGCAAAATGTCAAGCTGTTTGTAGATGCTAACAAAGCTACGCTTGACTCCTGGTTCGGTTCGTCCTACCGGAACGGAGTATTAGAAGTCCAAGTCCAATCCTCAGATGATACCAACATTGTCTTCGTACAACGACAAGGTTTGTCTGGGATTGATTGAAAAGGCGAATCATGTAATGCTTTAATAGGACCTCAAGTGGCGGTTTCGGAGCAACCTCCCGCTGAATCTCAAGCTGAACGCATGGGAACATTGAAGATCCAAGATTCCGTCCTACAAGACTTGATCAAAGGGAGGACTTCCATCTTCCAAGCGTACATGCAGGGCTTGGTAGTTCTCGAGAAAAGCAGTACTTGCGCCATAGACATTCCTGAAGCAAGTACCAGCATGAACATGAGCAGCAAGTACCCGTTGTTGGAAGTTTAAATTAATTTTATGTATCCTCGAAAGGTCACTGTAAACGTATGCGTATTTGTTTAATAAACGAAAATAGTTTTAGTAGTTCAGATTTTTTCCTTTCGAACGTTGTTGTTACCGGCACTATATAGAAGTTCTGTGGTACTTAATTCGTTGTCACATACTTGGAATATTTTGAAGCTGATGACAAGTTTCCTATGCAAGGACGTGTCCTAATTTTCCACAGTTTCATAGAGTTTGCAGTATCTTTGACCCTCTTCAGCATGATGTGTCACGAGCATGTCCAACAAGGCTAACGAGCACAACGCGTTCTCTCCAAACCCATCCACCAGTCAGATCAGTTAAGGGGGAAGTTGGCTATCGAAAGTGTCTTTCACAATTCCATGTCTTAATTTACCCGAAACTTCCAACATCCAGTAGTTTTCAAACAAGTGGTATCCATCTACATCCTTTCCAGACTCTTAGTTCGGCGTGTTAAGTGGTTAAGTCAACACAACACTTCCAGCTCACGGAAAGACCAGCTGCTCATCGAAGAGCACGACGGTGATGGTGATTGTACCGTAAACCCTTGTGTAGGATCTTACCAGAGTCATGGAATCACTGCTGGGACTTTTGGCGTTGTTCTTAGTTGTAGATGCGAGTGAAAGTTCACTACATCGTAACGATAGTTCAAATGGAACGATCGCCGAAAAGGAGCACGAAGGGCTTCAATGCGTGGATGGGATGATCCTTCCAGTTTGGAGTCCGTTGGTTGGCGTGGCCACGTGGGAAGTCGCCATGAGAGGGGTTGTGTACCTGCTGCTTCTAATCTACCTCTTCATCGGGGTTTCGGTGGTCGCTGACAAGTTCATGGCATCGATCGAGATGATTACGTCCAAGAAGAAGCTGATTGAAGTGAAGAACGAGGCTGGAGAACGGCAGACGGTGGTAGTACGCGTTTGGAATGAAACGGTAGCCAATTTGACCCTGATGGCACTGGGTTGTTCCGCGCCGGAGATCATGTTGTCGAGTATCGAAGTCATCGCCAAGAACTTCGAAGCGGGTGAGTTAGGACCGGGTTCGACCGTAGGTAGTGCCGCCTTCAATTTGTTCGTCATTGTGGGAGTTTGCGTGTGCTCCGTCCCCGGTAACGAGAGTCGCAAGGTCAAGCACGTGTACGTCTTCTTGGTTACGGCCGTTTGGTCCGTCTTTGCGTACTTCTGGCTCTTAGTCATCCTGTCCTGGAATTCGTACGGTGTGGTGGAAGTATGGGAAGCGCTAGTTACCTTCCTCTTCTTCCCCGCTACCGTGTTCTCTGCGTACATTGCCGACCGCTACCTGATCATCTACGACTTTCTGTCCAAGCGCTACCGTATCGGTCGGAATGGCATCATCGTCAAGATGGAAGGGAGGGACTTGGAGGTTGTAGAAATCGAGCACCATACCATCACCAGCATGAAGAAGTTCCTCCAGGAGAATCACGTAGAGAAAGACCAGGACTTTGAGGAGCACCGTCAGGCGTACATCGTCCTCCTGAAGAACTTGCGGTTGAGACACCCGGATATGACTATGATGCAGTTGGAAAGCTTGGCTGTCAAAGAGCTGCTCGATAGAGGCACCCAAAGCCGAGCCTTCTATCGGATGCAGATCGCCAAACGGTTGACTGGTCGAGCTAGTATTATTAGGAGGATTAAAGGCGAGACGGCTAGTCACTTGACCGAGCTTTTCCAGGAAGGACGGTCAGTACCACGACGCCCCGAAGAAACCTCTACTTGCACCCAGGTTTACTTCAGTCCTGCTCATTATACTGTCATGGAAAACGTAGGCGAAATGCAAGTCCATGTTATGCGCGAAGGTGGAGATCTTACGCTGGACCTACTAGTCGACTACAAAACCGAAGACGGGGAGGCTTTCGCCCATCGCGACTACGTTCCAACTGACGGCACTTTAACATTCACGAACGGGGAGACGGTTAAGATAATTACTTTGGCAATCATCGACGATGACGTCTATGAAGCGGATCAGCATTTCTACGTTAGACTCTTCAACCTGAGATCTGCTAAAGGGGAAGACCAACCCACTGGGTCGGACGAGTCTTCCCAAACTCTACCTCCTTTGGCAACAGTCCCTGCACCACCTCGATACTCGGCTCTAGAGATGGCTCACAAAACGGACCCTCCCGAGTACCATACGACATCTTCACAACAAGTAGACGGTCAAGACAACCCAGGTTTTGACACGACTGAAGAAGAGTCGATTCCTCAGGCGGGACCAGAAGGTTCCGATAACCCAGGCTTCGATGAAACTGAAGAGGAGTCAAAGCCCCAGGCAGTACCAGCAGGGTGCGATAACCCAGGCTTCGATGCGACTGAAGAGGAATCAAAGCGTTCGACGACTCCCGAAATGGAAGTTGAGTTACGAGTAGCAAAACGAAGGCCGAAGCACTTTCAAGTTACGACGGTAAGGTGGTCTGATCCGTTGGTCCCGGACGGCAGTAACCCGGACGCTATCACTCCGGCTCCGACGAACCCTCCTTGCGCTTACAAACTGGTCAGCCCTTCGTTAGCTACAGTGATGATCCTGGATGATGACCACAGTGGGATTTTTAGCTTCTCAGATCGTCGCCTATTTTTCACAGAAACTGTGGGAACTATTTCGGTCCAAGTGGTCCGCTGCGGAGGAGCACGCGGTCGCGTCTCACTACCGTACCATGCAGAAGCAGGTTCTGCCAAACCGTATCGCGATTACCAACCATGCAAAGGAGAGTTGACGTTCGAAAATGGAGAAACCCTGTGAGTTTTCAAATTCGACTTTTTTAAATTATTTTTAAACCAATGACGTTAGGAAGGTGATCACGATCCAGATCATCGAAGAAACCAGTTACGAGAAAGATGTTGTGTTTTACGTCGTATTGGGTGCGCCGATTCGACTCAAAGGTTGTCAGGATGTTCACCGTTAGCTGGATTGAAACTTAACTATTACTTTCCTTAGAAAACTCGGATACCATCACGCAAGAAACGGTAATGTCTTTCAGCAAGATGACGGAAGATGACCACATGGCTTTACAAAGTCGACCAAGGTTAGGTGACGTGTCGACGATGCAAGTCCGCTTGAAGGAAAGCAAGGAATTCAAGGTGAATTATCTGCCCTATCCTTGCGGTTAAATAGCGGAATTATTGTAGTAGAATTCCGTGGACAAACTCATCAGAAGGGCTAACGCGTCGGTACTAATAGGAGCGTCATCTTGGAAACAGCAGTTCCTGGACGCTTTGAAAGTACCAACAGGTACTACCTAACTAACCATCTAAGACACTTCCCACTCCTTTATCCAATAAATTTCCTTCGATAAAAGGTGAAGAGGATGAATATGAAGACGAAACACCCAAAGAACTCACCAAGTACGACTACTTCATGCACATACTTACCATCTTCTGGAGGTTGATCTTCGCAGTCGTTCCACCTGAAGGTGAAACTACTCCTTTGATCCTTTACCACTAAACCTTAACCACTAACTTCGCCGTAACTTCACTCGTTTCAGGATTATGGGGCGGTTACCTTTGCTTCGTTGTATCCATCGCTGGGATTGGCTTGCTAACAGCTGTCATTGCTGATGTAGCCAACCACCTGGGATGTACCGTAGGTCTGAAGGATAGTGTCACTGCCGTAACTTTCGTGTCCCTGGGTACCAGCTTACCAGGTATTCCAACAACACACCCACAATTGTATCAAACAATATAAATTACTGACTGAAACTCCGATTTAGACTTATTTGCCAGTAAATTATCGGCTCAGCATGATCAATACGCTGACGCGTCCATTAGCAACGTATTAGGGAGTAACGCCGTCAACGTATTCCTCGGCATTGGAGTCGCTTGGTCCCTTGCTGCCATCTACCATGCCTCTCATGGCCGACTTTTCTACGTAGACCCCGGCAAGTAAGCCTAATTCAACATTTAATTTCAATGTAAAATCTCCCACTTGCCTAAAAGTACCTTAAAGTACTCCGCCGTAATCTAAAAGTCTTAACATCCTTTGGAAGTACCACAATTTACCTCAAATTGTTTAAAAATAACGTATTGTTTACATATTCGGGAGGCTTATGCCCTCCAACTCCCCACTAATCAAGTTTCATTGTTGTAGTTTGGCCTTCTCCGTTACTCTTTTCTGCTGTATTGCCTTTATCGCTGTGGGAATCATGCTCCTTCGGCGTTGTAAAGCTGTAGGAGGTGAATTAGGTGGCCCAGCCAAGTACAAATACCCTACGTCAATTTTCTTCTTCCTCTTGTGGGTCATGTACATCGTCATTTCCTCGCTGGAGGCGTACGGGTACATCGCTGGGTTCTAGTTGCTCTAAGGAATCCCAATACGCATTCTAATGAGTGTAAAGACTTCCCCACCTTTCTAACGAACACTATTTTTTTCATTTTTTTATTACTTTAAGATCAAATAGTTTATTGCAACTACTTATCCTTATCTGTGATGTAAACAGGGATGGGTAAAAAAGGGGAGCCAAATAGTAAACAACCAAGTTATACATTATTGAACCAGTTGATACCTCGTTGTTTCCTTTTATTTCTCTCCTCTTAATCTTGGCTTTAGAAAACATAACCAAAAAGAAATTCCCACCCAAACAAATAAGACTTCAATTTTCCAAGTCTCGTTACGCTATTGCAAAAATAAATTAATATAAGAACTGGGGAGAGGTGGATACCAAAAAATTAATTAAAAAAATTAAGTCAAACAACGGGTTTCAGAAGAGGATTAGGAATCCTGAGACCTTTCTTGTGCTACCATGCCCCTATATGTCCTTCTACAAGAAAAACACTCCCCCCCTGAAAACTCTTTATTTCCTGTTTCATATCACGTCTATTATCTACTGACAAGTCTTGACTCCACGTTCTAAGATGTTGAAGCTTCCTTCATCTTTAATGCTGCAGATGCGCCAGCTTCACCGTCTGACTGATCATCTGAGTCGTCAGCTGACATATCAGCACGTGCTCCACTAGCAAATTCATACCGAGCGCTCTTAAAAGGCGGACTGTAATAAACCAAACATAATGCATTAAAAAATATGTGATTTTTTAACGAATTCGCCTTATAATAATAATAATAATAATAATTTCAACCTAAGTGCATCCTCATCATCCGAATTTTCTTCTGAATGTCCTGGGCTTGCAGGGGGTGAAAGTGCTTGTTTCAACCGCCCTTTGCCTTCATTCCATATATGTGACTAAAATAAATCCGACTTAATTAAGAAAAATTTTAAAATTATTAATAAATGTAAAATATTAATAAATGTTCTGTATAATACCAAACGTCCTTCACGGCCAAAAAGCAAGAGAAAAGTGTCGATTATTTCCCGGGATTTGTCTTCCCATTTTTGGATGAGGTCGTGTCGCTTTTCTCCAATGTTGACGATAACTTTCTTGCCTTTGTCTTTCAATTCATCCATTTTGTTCTGCCAAAGAAACTTCTTCTCCTGTGGAAAAGGAATAATAACAAAATAGGACAAATGAAAAGGAATAGAATAAATTATGGTTAAATTGTACGTAAATTGGGAGATTAAGAGTCCCCCAGCAGAGGGAAAAGAAAGATCATTACTTTCAGGAAGGAGACGTTTAGGTCTTTGGCGGAGTAGCCACGGGCCAAGTTTCGTCTCACGTAGAGATCGTAATCTTTGACGATCCGTGCCACAATGTCAGATGTGGACACGCCTTCCGTCCTTTGTGTCGCAACAAACATGCCTTTGGCCTTAATATGAGCGTATACATCAACTCCACTTCCTGTCGTGTATGGTTCTTCATCATGAGCCACGAAATCGATCTAGGAAGAAAAAAATCATTCAAAATTAATTATTACATCCTTCAACAAAATCCATTATTTATTCTACTATTAATAGTTAAATTATTATTAGTCTATCATTTATCTACTAAAATCTACTATTAATAGATCACTTTATTTACAATTTGTAATTATTTTTCAAAGATTTCTTAATTTTCGGTACACATTTCTAGTACTTTTACTGTAATAATCAAAGCTAATTAAAGTTATTGGGATACTTTTTAAAATTATTTTTGCTATCATTTAGTCTAATATGAAATAAGAAAGTAATGTGAAATATGAAAATAGAAAAACTTGTTAAGTAAAGGTTAAAACACAAGTTGGCAGGCCAAATCTTGTTTTCCCCATAATTAAGAGATTAAAGAGATTAAATAATGAGAAATGGTATCCGGTTGAAAAGTTGCAAAACTGCCCCACCCCGGGCACTACATTTGGACCCAACGTTACGGCTTCCGAAAAACCTCGAATTTTTTGTTTGGTTGTTTGGCTTAATTTTTACGTGTCTGGTTTCTGTAAAGGAGAACGCCCACGCGAAAGACCAGAACCAGCTCAATTCAGGTGAAAACCAGTTTTGAAGGGGAGACGAAAAAGCATCTGTTTTGGGGCCAAATGCGAGCCGACTTTGAACCAGAATTTTTTTATTTATTTTTTCCTGGAAAGAAAAAACGATCGTAAATTTAAGCTCACTTTATTAGCGGTCAGGAATTCCTCGGTGAGCGTCCAAGGTGCGTCACGGACGACTTCATCTACGTATCTGCAATGTCGTACACCTTCGTAACGTTCGTCTTCGGACATGACCGTCCTGCCCTTATGGGAATAGGTCAACTCGTCACTGCAAACTAAAAAAATAATTAAAAAAATAAATAAAAATAAAATATTAATTGAAAAATATATTTTAAAAATATATGTTTAGTACTATTATAAATAAATAATAATGTGTACCATAGAAATAGTAATAATATAAATTATACTATCATTATTATTAACTTATTTATGTTACTTGGGTATTTTTAACTTTTTTATTTAATTTTTTTTTCTACCTCCAACGATTAAATACACGTTAGGAAAGATTTGTTTGGCTTGCATTAGTTGTCGGGCATGACCTTGATGAAAGAGGTCATAGATCCCATCTGCGTATACACGTATTTGGCGCGTTGCTTAAAAAAAAAGAAACAAAAAATTAAAAATCATGAATTTACTTTTTCTATGTCAAAAGAAAAATGTAAATCTTACTTTGACCGGTTTTGGCTTGTTCTGCAGTAAATCTTTGGTGGTAATCGCATTGTTGTCGAGTTCTAACCGCAGCTTCTTCGGAATCGAACGGAGCCGGGTCCCGGATGCCCTGCGGGGTGGAAAAACAATGCGGATCTAGAAAAAAGTGCTGCAACTATAATAAGCAAGTTATGCACATGGAAATTGGCAGAACGCCATAAAACGAGCGAATTTAAACAAAACACACAAAAAACACTGAGAATTCACTTGGTGGCGCCATTCTGGAGCAGGAAATTGACGTCCAACGATCATAATTAGCCTTTATTAATCATTAAAAACGGTTTGAAACAAGAATTAGGATCCTGACGACTGTTACGAACAAGACTACTGGCCTGGAATGATGTTTAACTGGCAAATTTGGGGTCAAAGTTTTACTTTAGTCTGGGACCTGATTCTTCAGACATGCTTTCAACAAGATAAGATATCCTGATGTGGGTCGTGTCGCTCTAACCATGAAAAACAATCTGCTGGTCAAGCGAAGGAGCACTCGAATTCAGTGCATTCATCAAATTTTGACAAATCCTAAGATAAAACCGTGAGATTAACCCCGTTGAAAGTCGTAAGAACTCTGATTTCTTGTGGCTGAAGTGGAGAACGTTAAAAAAGGAAATAATTATCATAATTTTAAGAAAATGCTTACGATACTAGCTGCACTTTGTAATGTAATATCAGAATTAGACGCTGAATCAGCAACTTCGGTTTCGCTGGTTGTGGGTATTGCGTGGATGGCTGATGACGAATCTCCGTTGGTGAATGGTTTTGAAATTGAATTGGAGTCGGGGATTAAATTTGGACTAGCTTCGTCCAAAGACGCCACTGTTTCTTCGTAAGTTCTTTTTCTGGACATATTAATACACTGAGGTAGCACCGAGATAGTCTTGGAATTAAATTATTATTCGCAGAGCAAGTTAATCAACTCGCAAAGTCTAGAACTGATTAAAAACACGTAAACAACAATGAAATGCCATATCGTTGCTTGGATTATGGCGCCGCCGAGCGGAGAAAAGGATCAATATGGTATTTTTTGGTGATAATCGTGCCGAATCATGACGTGATCGTGGTGTATTTTAAGATTCGCATCTTAAGGAGAATGTAAGCCAATCGAGTAAGTCAAATTGCTATTTATTGCTTGCTTGTGGGGTCAGACATCTTTGCAAAAACCGTTAGTGAAGGAAAAAATTCTTAAATATTGCGATGTCCTTTGTTTATTTAAATCTGAATCTTTTTTGCCTCATTTAGTTTAACTTATTTCGTTGTAGTTTATTAGTTAAGTGGGGAAATCTGAAATTAAGATGTATTTCTGTAAAGTTGAGGTCTTTTCCCTTTTTTTTTACGAATGTTGAGTGTTTTGCTGTAGGAAAATACCGTTTGCTTAAACGAGTCCGCGCCAAATCCGTTCGGCTTGCCACTTGCGCGCCAAACCCGCAACGTGCCTTAGCACAGGGCAGATTTGCGGGTCGGTCGAGTTGAAATCCGTTGTCGCTTAAAATTCGTTTTAAAAAGCAACACGTATCTAAAAACATGACAAAAAATACCAAAAGCATGCTAAATTAAAGGCGCAGCTATTGCTAGCAATTAGATTATCGTACTTTGAAGAAAATTGTAAAGGATTACTGGTCGCGTTAAACTCCATATCAGCCTTTGTATTGCAAACAATCAAGTCCGGTAACCAATCTTTCACACGTTCACAGAATCATAAATAGTCCAATCAAAACAGTTAGCGCAGTGCAAAGACTAGGGAGTTCCCTTGTTAGAGGTGTCAAAGCTTGCACAAGCAAAACAGCACAGGTAGAAAGCAGGCTACGGCCACAAAAATCGGTATCATTGATGACGTTTGGTCAGCCGCGTAAGGATCAGAGGCTCGGGGACCGCTTGGTTTCCTCTTTTTCGAATCAGCTTTAGGTTCTTCCACTTTATTCGGGATTTCATCCATTTCTTCCTCCTCTGAGGGCATGGGTGGCAGTTTAGGAACTTCTAAACCCATAAATTTGTCAATTTCATGCCTTTTAAAACTTCCAAATTACTCCAATTACCTTCTAATTTGCCCTTCATGACGAAAATGGCGTTTACTTTGGGATTGTCTCGGTATCCCTGCATGAATTAAGTGGATAATTAAGAAATTAGGGGCGTTTATTAAATTACTTTGATGAATTCGACGCGGATTTTCTTGCTGGCCAAATCAGATTCCTCGTTATTCACCATCACTTTCCCCTTTTGAACCCGGAACGGGATGTATTCATCATAAGCGATGCCTCGACCAACTTTCTCGAAGATATCCAGATAGGAGACGATCGTATGCACGCCGTTCAATACCACGTCGAATACTTTCATGTTAGGCGCTGTGAAATAAACTTCACAAAACTTGAGTACGAGGACGTAATCTCCATCCTGCGTAATTGGAATGTCGTAACCGAACGTGGAAGTGTGGTACCTTTCCGTCTGGTAAAGAATTCCATCCGCCTGTGATGAGAAAAGTAATAGAGAAAAATGAGAATCGATTTCGAGAATAAATGGATGTGGTTGCTCTACACGTCGAATTTTTTTATTTATTTTTTAATATACAAGGAAACATTAGGCGTAACTCTTCATCAACAAACCACATCCGGGGACAAAAAGGCGAAACTACATAATTGATTTCCCTCGAATCAATAGGAAGCGGGTACAAACATCCCATAGAGACTAGCTTGGAACAACGAAAGCCTAAACGCGACGCATGTGACCAACTATCAAATTGTTCTCAAAGCAATGTTGGACACATCTGTCGTTAATTTACTCATAATTCCCCTATAAAGAATCGTTATTTTAGGATATTTTAGTTAAAGGCAGTTTACTTTGTTAATTCTACGGGGGGAAAACTTGTTAGTTTCAGTTCAATTGAGACAATTATTCCTTAAACAGATGTTAGACAATAAGGTTCAATTTTTCTGCTCTTGGGCTGCGGATTCCTATGCGGTTGCGGCCTGTGGAGAGCAGGGAAAGTGAGCCTTCATGTTTTACACTTAAGACAATAAGGTTCAGTTTGTCCGCTCCTAGGATGCCTTTTCCTATGCATTCCTATGCGATTGAGGGCAGTTAAAAGCAGGGAAAATGAGCCTTAATGTTCTACACTTAATCACAAACGGTTTTCAGGAATGTCTTAGAGTAGAATATAGTGTAGTAGAAGTGTAATACTATTCGTAAATCTGAAGGTGGGAAGTGTAAACCTACTTGAGGAATTCTCCCAATATTGAGCAAATGGGTGCCATAATCAGAGGCAGTGCCGACATTGAGATTATCAGCTTCATAATGAATTCCAAAAATGTCTGTGTGAGAGTCCCCCCCTGCATTAACTGCATAAATAATCTTCCCAAGGCTTTCCACCTGCGGAACACAACAGACTAAAACAAACAGCACCAGGATTTGCACTAATTGTTTCATGTGAGCACAACCAACTGAAATGAATAGGTCCATAATGTTTAGTTTGGGTCGAGAGCTAGGCTGCTCGATCTAAATGCAAATACGATACTTTCTACCGGTAAAATGGGCCACAGTTAACTGCAGTGTTGCTGTCCAATCCAACACAAGCAACTAACGACGTGTCAGGCCGCCAGCGCTGCCAGCGCATAACATTGAGCTCAACGCCATCTAGTGGACCAATTTATAACCTTTAGGTGCATCCAAAGCTTTCGTTCTTGAAGAACATTGCAAATCGAATACTTTCGCTATTGATTAGTTCTTTAAAAATATTATGTGACCATTGTATGTTGTTTTTATGTATTTCAGGAGTGATGAGCTTATATAGAGATTAATAAGTCAGACTTGGAATTGTTTAAATGTTTATTTTCAAAGTATTGCAAAAAGCCATGCTTTCATACAAATTCACAAGGACTAGGCACTTTTTTTGACAACAAACATACAAAAGTTCGATTTCCAAACTTATATGTACAAGACAAAAGGGAGGCGATAGATTGCATACAGTTTTGCACTAGTGAGAACTAAAATTAAGCTAAGCTCCTCCAAGGTATCCCAGATGTCTTTCATCAAAAAACTTTGTTCCAACAACTCAACTTTTTCTTTAAAAAAATCCATAAATTATCTTAAATATATTACACAAGGGGATTTAAAGGAAAAACACGTACGGGTCACCAGACCCGTGATAAGGCTAACAGGGGCAAAATTATCGCCAGGAACGAGGGAGTGTTCCACGTTGAGTGAGATCCAACACGCTCCCTAGGATCGCCTTTATATTCACAAGAAACTTTATAGTTTACTGAAAAGGTTACGAATCGATGAAGTTTACCTGTGATGGGCTTCCAAGGCTTGGTCGTGGTGTGATCAAAAGGCTGCGACGTCGAAAAGCGACCGTTGTCCACTGGACGGTTGTTGAGCGGGATATTCGAACCCGGCGCCGGTTGCCGGGGCGAGTAACACGATGCTAAACGATTTAAAAAAATTAAATTAAATTACAACATTGAAAAGCATGGCACTACATCATCGAAAATTCAGGAAAACTGGGAATTATTAACAAAATAATAGTTTAGAGAAACTATTTTATTAATTGGAATGACATTAAAGTTGAGCATTTTATCACCAATAATTCAAATAAAAATTCAGGAAAATCTGAATTATTTATAAGATGATGAAAATAAATTTACAAACAATTGGAATTACATTAAAATTAACTTTCAAGACAATTTAAAATGAGCCCCGCCCTTTGACTGCGCGGTGACTTTAAAATATGAAAGTTACAAGGCCATTTGTAATTTTTTCTATAACTTCCCTGAGACAATTGAGATAGAATTGAATTAGTCTTTGGCGGTAGATGGAATAGACCGTTTAGCGAGTCGTAAGTTAGTTATTATGGGTAAAGTAGAAGGTAGAACAAGCGAAAGGGATCAAGTTACCTTGGCGAGTGAGTTTCATTCCCATTTTCATGGGTTCTACGTCCCGCAAGCAGTTCTCGCCCGCTTCTTTGATCACCAGTTCCCCGTCCGTGACGATAACTCCGGCGAAACATTCGTACCCAACGACGTCGCGCCGTTGCGTGAAGGTATACGTGAGGCCGTTCTCGGTCCACTGTCCTAGACACCGGTATTCCCTTTCTAGACAGTGCAAAAAAACAACATAAAAGACTATGAGAACAACCGTTTGACACTGATGGGCTAAAAGAGTTACAGGCGTGGCCCAAACACACACAAGTGCTAAAAAAGCCAGTAGGAAGCGAGTGGTTCTTATAAAGTGTTTCCAGAAAAGCATTCGTACAGTCATGAGGGGACGAGTTCGGGTAATTTGCTCGTTTTGGGCGGACAACAATTCCATGCGTGCTTTTTTTGCCACACAGAGTTGAGCTAACCTTCTCCTGCTCGGTAGATTCTGCGTTTCACCGGCGGTCTGGATCTTCGCGGAAGGGCTGCAGGAGGTCTGGACAGGGTTCTGGGAGTCGATGCGGGTTGGTAGGGGCGCGTAAAGGTCGCAAGTAGGCCCGTGGCCACGGTGGAGAAGAGCGGGTTGCGGATTTCAATAGGCACGCTGGTGGGTTTAGGTGAGCTAGGGATGTCAATCCTGTTCGTTGAAGTTTGCCAGCGCCATTTTGGCTCGGGGGACTCGACCGGATCTCTTACGGGCCTCAAAGTGAACGGGGACGTCGGAATTGGGTCTGTTGTGGTAAATGTTGTGACGGTCGGGGTTTGGGAAGATTCCCAACGCCATTTCCACATGTCAGTGTAGGATTGGGTGAGCCAGTCGTGTTGGAACGAGGGTTGGGTGAGCCAATCGTGCTGGAATGAGTGCTCGGTCGGGTCAAAGTTGTTGAAACCGTCCGTCTGGATGGTGGTGGCGGTGGAACGATGGAAAGACCATGGATCGTAAGCATCTTCAGGGTTTGGTTGATCCAAGAAACTCATATCTGACCTTCGCTTGCGTTTGCCTCGTCTACGAGGATCGAAACTTGGGATTTTGGCTGCTTGTCGAGTTTAAATTTAATTGTCGAGTTGCAAAGAGTTTAAGAGTTGTTAAAGCAGGGAAAACCGAAAGGTAGAGGAGTTATTGGAATTAAAAGGAATGTTAAGGAAATTGTTAAAAAATTTTGCTGAGTCCAAACTTGCCTTCGTAAATTTCAGAGGTATTGTAGCAATTGGAAATGGTGAAGAGCATGATTTGCGGATTGCGACAATCGGAATGCAATTTGGCACAAAGACCCATCGCATCCGGTATCACGCCAGTGTATTCCCCGGATATAGGACACGCTTCCTCTTGGTACACCTCTTGCCCTGTCGCAACTACATTGACAAAAGTTAGATGTCGCTAAGAGCTCGGGTTTCGTCTACTGCACTTACTTCCTTGCGTGATCCAAGCCTGATCCTCAAACCGCTCGTGTTGACACAATGAATGATTGTAATTCAACGCAGCTTGCATTCCTAAAAATCGAGAAATATTTATATATATAAAAAACGTTAAATTCAAAGTTAAATTTACCTAATTGGAACTCGATGACGTTGTCGGCTCTTCGTTGGAGCCACATACAAGTGTAGAGTTCGTCGCCACTAAAAAACATATTCTTAATTAACACGATTATAAGGTAATTTGTGCAACTTAAAAGGTTATAATTTAATAATCAAATGTTTTATTATTTTATATGACTATTTTCGTTAAATAACTAAGACATTAATTCTAGAAGTTTAAAACATTAAAAAGTTTAATTTGAGAACGTTAAATTTCGGTACATTTTTAATATCTAAAAATTAAAAGCTTTGTGTAATTAGTATGTGTAATTACGTGTTATTCGAACTGTAATTAGTCGAATTTTAGCGTGTTACAATTTAGTGACTCGAAGAGTTTTAATAGCTTTAGAAGTAATTAAGAAACAATATTAAATTCATAGGCAAATTAGGTTCCAGGCGTATATATTTAAATTCACTAAAGAGGTTTTAATGGAAGGTCAGTGATTTGAGATCATTACCATTGGGTGCGAGCGTAAATGATAAGCTTTCCATTAGAGCCGGGTTGCTCTACACAACGAGCCGTGTAAGTACGAAAATTGCGATGGTCTTTGTAGACCATCATATCATTATGGATGTAAGTGTTTTGCCAATGGCCCTGAGCCCAATCGGGAAACCTAAAACAAAAGGGGCATTCAGGAGTCACGCTATAGATTTTGTGGTGGATTGTGGTTTGGTACTTCCCCAAAGTTTTGTTCAAGCTCGACACAAAGTTGGAGTTAAAAAGCTTGTCCTTTATTTACCTGCACGAGCTAGCTTCCACAAGAGGAGGCCACTTGGGTGACGGGACGGTGGTGAGGACCAATGTTTCGTAACCCGCCGTTGCAGTCTTCAAGTCGCTCTGACACGTGGAGTCGCTCGATAACGCCAGTTGAATTTTCCCGCTCCCCGCCTCTTCTTTATAAACCTGCCACACACAAAATTTAAATGAACTCCATTCGCACAACTCCGAATCAAAACAAAAATGTTAAAATTAACTCCATTAACACAGCTTCGATTCAAAACAATGTTAGCGAAGAAGAAACTAGACGCGGGTTCTGTTTGGGGCTATTAGTTACGTTTAGCATCTGCGCAAGTGCTGCCTGGAGCGGCGCCGTTAGCGGGACATGTTCTGGACTCGCTGTAATACCAAAACAAGACCCAATGGAGGCATGAATGGACAAAGCTTAATAGTTTTTCCTTTTTAATGTCTTTTGTGTCAGGGAAACTTTCTAGCAGGTAATGCAACCGCTATTAGTCCAAAATTAGTCATTCTAACCTCTAATTATAATTCAATTTGACATAGCAGTGGACAATAATGAAAACGAAATGCCAAGTTAACGATTCTTGCGCTGTTTCCACCGTTGTGAAATGTAAAGACTTTTTCAAGTGCACAGACAAGATGCTTCTCTTATTGCAAGCTCGAAAAGGCTTCAGCAAACAAATGAAGCCAAAATAATTGGATGGATCGTCACGTGAACACACGGAAGGTTACGCCAAGTTCAAGTTTAAGTCCCGGAATCACCATGAGCTTCACTCTATACTTTACGTCTAAGCTACAATTCACATTTCACTGTAAACTAAATGCTTTAATACCTAGTAACTGTAAAGGTTTCCTAAAAGGTTCGATTCCGTAGTTTAAAGCTTAAATTCACTCCCGGAATCTTCATCGCAATCTTCAAGGAGATTCCGGGAGTGAATTTAAGCTTTAAACTGCGAAATCGAACCTTTTAGGAAACTTTTACAGCTTTTAAGTATGAAAACATGCTTAAATTAAAGTTTAAATTCACTCCCGGAATCTTCATCGCAATCTTCAATGAGATTCCAGGAGTGAATTTAAGTTTTAAACTACGGAATCGAAACTTTTACAGCTTCTGAGTATTAAAACATGTAGTTTGCAGTGAAAAGTGAAGTACGGCTTAAGCGTAAGTGAAGCTCTTGGTGACATTTGGAAATTTTGGGTCCACTCTGCCGGAAGCAGGAAGCCGGAATTGTCGCCCTCGCTGTCCATTAGCTTTTAAAAGGCCCCTTTTTTACATATTGTAGAACAGGAACACAACTGTTGGCTATTGTTTTGAGAAGGGAAGGGAGCGTTAGTTGACTGCGTATAACAGAACAAATCTCTTGATAAAACCCGAGGGCCACCTGTCATCAAGAGGCTGGCTGTGGGCGGTCATGGATTCGGGGGTTATTTTTTTAAAAACTTTTCCATTGCTTTTGGCGAAAAAGGCCCCTTTTGCGCTTCCGTTAAAGGGCCATTGTGTATCCATGTGGAGGTGTTGAAAGTCCCGGCGAGTCGAGCTGTTAGAACAGAACCAAAAACCCGCTAATGAAGGTACGGGTCAGTTGATCGTGGGAAATCCAATTTCCAGAACTCTCCACTATGCTCCGGAATGTGAAATGTGTGACCGGGAAAGAGAGATTCCATTCGAAAAGGAACCGCCCCAAAAGACCGGAAGAGAAAACTCGGTGATTTCCACCAACTTCCAAACTTTCGGACAAAATACCACACCCCTTCCCTCCCCCCGCTTCGTACGTTTCAGGACATGCACTCTTCAACTCTATTACATTCTGAATTTCTGATGCGACACCATGGATGAAGGTTTGCCGAACTTACCGCACAACGATATTTGGGTCGCAGTTCCGCGCCAGGAAGAGCCGAGTCTTGCATGTCCAGTAACGCCATGTAACGTTCACCGTTACGACCGGCCCAGTCACCCAAACATTGGAAGTTGATGTCTAGAGGAGGTTTGAGGTTTCCATAAGTGGTTTTAAGAAGATTCAAGAGTGGTACTTTTGCGGTTCGAACTTACCCATATCACCGAAGGAGCAACGACGGAATCGAACATGGAGTCCGAACCCGTAAGGACAGTTGGACAACTCCGACGCGGGTTCTTGGCATTCCATCGAGTTCTCCACACCGTCGTTCAAGGAGTACGTGAAGCGGAACCGTCCATTGATGGGACAGTATTCTTGAGCGATGGCCACTTCTCCCGTGGACTCTTTGTTTTCTAAACAACGCCAAAAGGAACATTAAGGGGGTGTTTTTTTGTTTTGGGTGTAAATAGGTTTATGGAAGGGTCGTAAACCGCTTCGCGATAGTTGTCAACAAAGAAAACTGAGAGCTATAACAACTTGTTGGGCAGCATGGGAAAAACAAGGTCAGGTTTCCGAGTCGTTTTTAACAAGCAAAAACAGTGAAGCCATATAAAACAGACCAGAGATTCCAACAATGAAATCATCATAAAACCGAAATGCGAACCATTGGTGAAAATGGAATGGTATAAACAATAAGAAAGTAGATGTCGGTGAGATCTCGAATGTTTTGTAACATTCAGAACTTCAACAATGAGGGACCGGTGCGAATTGAGTTGTTGACATTGAAATCGGTTAGACAATTGCAAACAAACTGTTGGGAACCTCTTGCGTCAACAACGAACAATAACTGGGCTGCGGGATTCCAAAGGTTTTCAACCTTGAAATTTTGTGCGGTTAACAACGAACTACCAAAACGGCTATGGACAACAGTGAAATCTATTCTAAAGGGAAAACACTACAGTTTCGGAGCTGAAACTCGGACGTCAACAATGAACCGTGTCTTAAACAAAGGTTCGAGTGATAGGAAGAACCTTTCGCGCGGTTGCGAAACTTTTAAACTTGGCCCAATTCATTGTTAACGACGAAACGTCAATGTACAGTATCATCGACGCTTTAACAAAGAAATTCTTCAAGGCAAGGATACTTATGGATGTTTATAATGATGTAAACAGCTTTAATATCGAGATCAACCTATCCTAACAATGAATTTACGAACCTACCAAACTTCAACCGGGGCTGTAAAGCTTATTTTGCCTTCAATAATGAAATTCGTTAACGGTAAACTACTTTGCGGCAATGTTCCAAAAGCTAAAAACAGTTTCGGATTCGAAACTCCTGCGTAACAATGAACCATGTGTTAAACATAAGGTTTGACTGATACGAAGATGCGATCGCGAAACTCTCAAACTTGGCCAAATTCACTGTTGCGAGGAAATGTCAATTTACGGTACCATCGACGCCTTAACAACGAAATTCTCCAAGTGAAGGATCCTATACTGTGTTATAAACAGTGCTAATAATGAGACAACGCAAGGCCAATCTAACCTAACAATGAATCTATGAACTTACGAAACTTCAACCATGTAGTTCCTTATATTTCCCTTCAACAGTGAAATTCCTGAACATGGAACAGCACATCTTATAGCGCGTTCCACTGGCTGCACTGGTGCAATACTTTTGGCACTCAGTGTGTGTAAACAGTGTGTAAATGTAAACATATACATGTTTGACCCACTGAGTGTCAAAAATAGTGCACCAGTGCAGCCAGTGGAACGCGCTATTAGTATTCGGCAGTGTTCCAGAAGCTAAAAAAGCAATTTGAAATGAAAAATCGGAACGAAAAACGAAAATCCACTTACTGTAGAGCATGATCTCCCTGGATTGCCGATTCGCGATGGAATCAGGCGTGGGACACGTGGCCAAGGCCGCCTCTTCGGTAGTGTAGCACTTGTCCAAGCCTTCCGTATGAATTTGCAGAACGTTCGGTGACCGTAGCGTTAGTTGGAAGCAACGGACGCAGTTCGTTCCACCCGTTCTACCGAAGAAAAAAAATTAATTTGGTAACCAATACCCATAAAAAAAATTCGGAACGTCCTCCACGCTTGAACGCGTTCATTTGAAAAGTTTCCAGTTCAAAAACTCCCATTAAAAAATGTAAAAAAAATTACAAAGATAAAAAAAGTCCTCACCTATCCATGAGCAACACGCTTTTGCCGATACGCTTATGGCAGACTCCCCATACCGGTATTGACTCGGCCAGTACCGTCACCGAAGCATATTGGACATGCATACCGGATTGGGCTCCGGTTCGTGATGAAGACTGCGTCAGGAATTCGCCCTGGAATTCCGCTGGAAAGTAACACAAGGCCCAACCTGTTGTACAAAAAATGAAAAATGAAAAAAAAATTGAGGGTTTTGAAGAGCTTAAAGAACTTGTCATCATTTCCTTTCTAGATTTGATGGAAAATCCTTTTTTAAATTATAGAGTGTTCCTTCCGGCTATTTGCTGCCGCCAAAGTTGGAAAAGGGGGTTCTTTCCTTTTTTCGACTTATAACTACGGTTCTAGCCCCTTTTGCGCTAGATAAGACATTTTTTTCTTTTTTGGAAGCATCTAATAATTAGCCCTCCACGGTTTCCTGGGTTCGTGCAGCTTCTTATTAGTTCCGTCAAGTTTTCTCAGAGCGAAAGGTAAGCAGCCAAATGAAAGGTATAGGGAGCTACTCCTCCTCAAGAAGGCTTTGCCCGGTTAGCCAAGCATATCTATAGCCTTTTCGTACCTATGTTCATGTATTTCTATGTTCGGGACGGAAAAAGGGAAGCTCATTCATTCCCATGAGCAGCAAATGGAAGCCGACAGAATGGATACACAGGTAGAGAACACATATATACACACAAATATATATATATATGTATATATATATATATATATATGTATATATATATATATATATATGTATATATAAATATATATATATATATGTATGCGCAGAGCGCAGGTAAAAATGGGGGGAAGGAGAGAGACAAGAAGATGATGGTTCCTTTAAACCCGGGTTAGCCAGCCGAGAAAGTTAATGCAGTGCGGATTCAGGGACAGCGGAAGGATGAGAACGATTAGATGCGCTTCCATGCTCACCCAAAGTTGAGTTGGGACTTTCTCTCATACTTGTGCCCGGTTCCGTACTATAGACTAACGTAACAACGCGGATTTGATGGCTACCCTCAAGTTTTCCAAAACTTCACGAAGTTTGCAACGCAACTCACGTAGAGAGAGAAATTTCAGACCAGGAACCTTATAACCAACTGATTGCCTGTGATTGCGCAGATTAGAGTTGCTGACTCAACGTTCGCTATTCGTTATTCGGCGACAAGAAGGACATATGACTAAGACTGTAATGCTTTTGAACACAAGCCAATTTCCTCCCAAGCGATTTTCAAGGAAATTAAACGGGAAATTAATGGAAATTCAAGGAAATCCAAGTTGAAATTTCAATAAATTCAGGTAAAATCTGAGTAAATTCGGGTAAAATCCAAGTGAATTTAGGTGAAAAGGAAAGCGAATTGAAGGAGTGATTAGAATCGGTTTAAGTACACATTCCACTGAAATTAAGCGAATTTAAGCAAATAAATTCAGTTTAAATCGACATTGAATTCCAATAAATTTAAGTAAAATCCAAATAAATTTACATGAAAAGAAAGCGAATTGTAGTAGGGATTAGAATTGATTGAAGTAAAAATTCGATGGAACAAGTGAATTTAAGCATTTAAATTCAGTTTAAATCGACGTCGAATTCCAATAAATTCAGGTCAAGTCCAAATGAATTTTCGGTGAAAATGAAAGCGAATTTAAGAATTATTTTAGAATATTTGAGTTGATTTAAGCACCAATCCAATTGAAATTAATAACAAAATTAATTGAATTTCATTAAAAAAATCAGTTTAAATCGACATTGAAGTTGGGATTGAAAGTAAAGGAAATCTAATAGAAAACGAACGGTTTGGCATGTTTTTTGTTGTTTTTTAAAGTTTAAATGGGGCCAAAACTCAAACTCGGGGGATTTTTAAATACTCGTGGTCATTGCTTCATGCCGCGGGCCTTTTTGGCCGGAAGCAAAGCTCCAAAAGCCCTCCCTTAGGCATTCCACTCCATACATAACATAACCCAACATAACATACAGCGAAGGAGGAACTCCTTCGGAAAACTTGGACGTAATTGGCTTTTAAAGAGCCACGAACTTTAATAACGTTTGACGTGTTTTACTTCCATGTCCAACCTTCCCCCCGCTGCCATTCCTTATCGCCGGGGCAATACTGGACTGCTTACTTTGGTTTAAAGTTTTTATTACTTTTTCCTAAAAAGCGACCCACTTGGGATTACCTTTTAAACTTCCCCCGCCTCTAGCCCATACGACAAACTAGCTTAAACTGGCGACCCCGGATATCCAATTGCGTTAAAAAAAAGTTTATTAAGGGGAAACTGGAAAGAAAAGGGAGAATTAGGAAGGGGCTAACTATTTCGAGAGGGGTATTAACAGGAAACAGGTGCTACGGCATGTCAAGTGAAAAATGTGTTCACGCTGACCACCTGACATTGTTATCGTAAGAGCCATGTTCAAGACAACAACAAAAAAACGAAAGGGCTCTGTTACGCTTCCATTGATCCGTCATCGAGATCCCAATACACCGATAACAAGCCCCAAAAAACTGGAATTTCGTGTTGGATTGTCTGACGTGATGCAGTAAAAAGCGAATCCGTTCAGCCTGTCTATTATAAGTCAGTCCATTACTTGTTCCGAAATAAATATGGTTAAAAGGAACTGAATTGAAGTGGTGACATTGAAAATAGTTATAGTAATTGCAAACTAACTGCGGGGAAGCTGTGATTGGCAGTTAACTCAACAATGAACAATGACGTTGTGGCGGGATTTCCCAAAGGTTTGAACTTCGAAACTTTGTGCGATGCGGTTAACAATGAAATACCAAAAAGGCGTCACAGCAACAGTGTAATCTTTTCCAAAGGGGAAACACTATACAGTTTCCGAACCGAACTCGTGCGTCAACAATGAACCGTGGTTAAACAAAGGTCGACCGATGCGAAGATGCAGTCGCGAAACTTTCGAACTTGGCCAAATTCACTGTTGCGACGAAATGTCAATGTACAGTATACAGTACCGTCAACATTTCAACAATGAATTTTGATAGCTAGGACCTTGATGTATATGTTAAGGACATAACAACGCAAGACCAACCTAGCCCAACAATGAATCTATGAACCTGTGAAACTAGTCAATGTTGCACAGCTTATTTTTTCCTTCAACAATGAAATTCTTCAACATTAAACTACACATCTTAGTATGCTGTAGTAACTTGGCCAAATTCAATGTTAGGAAACATTGTCCATGTAAAATCGACATTTCAACAATGAATTTTGATAGTGAAAGATCCTGATGTATGATACATCAACACTATAAAAAGGGCTAGAAAGGAAGGCTAGTTAAGTCCATTTTTGCCTTTCAAATTGTGTGTACAGTTTAGAGCTTTATAGTCATTTTATTATTTCTTTTACTATTATTATTTTTATTCATTTTTTCCCGCAGTGCAGAGTCATATTGCTGTGAAAGGATATATCACACAACCCAAACAACATTGTTAAAATCGACCGGAAAGGAAATGTTACTGTAAATGCATCTCTTTTGTGTGTACTATTACAAGGAAGAGATAAACGAACGACATGAGTGCGCAAAAAGATGTTTAGGAGGAGATAAAAATACTTGCTCACCAACAAACGACCTTAGAGATTTTTTTTTTTTTTTTTTTTTTTTTTTTAAATCCGAAAATTTTTGGCAGCTCGACAGTCAAAATGTTCGTGCTCGTTTTGATTTTGCTACTGCTTTTGTTTTCCCTTCTGTACTTTTAATTTAGCGTCCCGTTATAGAGAAGGAACGTTTCCGCGCCAACATTTTGAGCTCCCGAGCGTGAGAAATCAAATCTCGTCTAAGCCGATTCCATCGCTCTTTTCTCTCTTGTTGCGGTGTAAAATAAAAACGCACGCAAAAAATTCGCCATTGTTCGACAAAGGAGATAATGGTCTAAAAAACTTAGAGTGCAATAACATGAAGCACCTCGAATAATTATACTTACTAAGTAGTAAGTATTGTACTGTACAGTACAACACTGTAAGTTACATCATAACTATTCAAAACAGTGAAATATTCAGTGAGATACATTACAAGCAAAAAAGTTACAACTAGAAAAACATATATTACGATTAAAATTGTTAACATTAACTCATTTAACTAATGCTAAAGGTTGCAATATTGCTTATTTTTACATATTGCTTATGTTTACACCCTTAACTAACGCAAGGAGGCGCACGTGCTTTGTATGGGCGTATATGAAGGCGCATGGCTTCTGCGCATAACACGGCGTGCAGGATAACTTTATAACCACATACTCAATTCTCATCCAATTTTCTCATTTAAAAATATGTGAAAATAAGGTCTAGGGTATCTTTGGCAGTTTCCAAATTCACCGTAAAGAAATTTTTCCAAAATCCCATATTTTTTAAAATTTATTTTTTAAATATTTTTTTATTTCTTTATGGTTTACGTTTCTTTATTTTTAAAATTAATATATGCAAATGATGGTTCAGCCTATTTTTCCAAAAAATAATGATGTGGTAGGAAAAAATGAAGATATTTAACGCAAAATATGATTAGAACGTGCCGTGCCCTGCCGTGTTCCAGTGATTGGATCTTGGATGGGGAAGTATGGGCAAAGGAGTATAAGCAGGTGTACCGGGAAATGTAGCGTGACGTCTTCACGACTTTGCGTTCTTGTCTTCTTGTACTGAGAGGCGATAAGCGTTCTAAATATATTTTTCGTCTTTTTATCACCGAACTTTTTAAATTATTTTTTATTTCTGTTTAATTCAGTTTCGTTTTACGTAATTTTGTATTGGGGTTACTTGGAGTCACTTTTTTTCTCGGAAATGTGCTTTCCCCGCTCGACAGTGCTATCCGTGTGCCCTAGTTTTTGCCCCGAAAATTTTTCAAACTCGGAAGAACCAGATCAAAACCTTTTGCCATCGTTTCTGCTCCGCCGAAAAGTTGTATTGCGTGACTGACGATTAATATGTCATGCAGCAAAAAGCCAACGGAGGTTTGAGATTATTATTATTATATATTGCCACTAGAGGCAAGTCACGTGGTCAGTCCCAACTTCCGGTCCACTAACACGAGCCCCCTAGTGTCTGTTTTCTTTGGAAAAAATTTGCCAATTTGACAGTGTTTAAAAAAGTAGTTTGAAAAAGAAACCCCCTTTATCAACACAAAAACAGTGATACACACCGAAAAAAGTTTAAACAAGAACAAACTTTCCACCCACCAAAACTCCTTTACGATATTGGAGTGAGCCGATAGCCTTTAAGTGAGCTATATAAACACCAACTTATTTTTTTTTAATTTTTTTTTTTACCAACGGGAGTATGACAACGAACTACTAGAATAAACCAAACTTGCACTTGTACAAAAAGTCGAGAACTTTTTGCCACTCACAAGAAAGCATGGATGCATTGGGAGATACTTCCTAAGTGGTTCAGGCGTCGAAGAAGCTAAAAGTACGTACAGTACGTACGATTAACCTCTTTAATCTCTTCAAAGTATTGTACAGTACGTGCTGTACGACATAGAGGCATTTGGAACCTATGAGTGATATTCGAGAAACGGATTTTCGAGAAATGGAATTTTCGAAAAGGGAAAACGTAGATTCGAAAAATCCTTCAGAAGAAAGTGATTCTCGTTCCCTATTTTGCACAGGAATGTCTGAAGGACAGGGCAGGACTGAATGACTCTTGACTCTTTTGCATAAACAAACCGGAACCCCTTGATCGGAATTACAAATTCCGGACCCAACGAAATTAGCAATTTTAATTTCGTTCTAGGGTTCCTTATGGCTATTAAGGTTAACCAAAAGGACGTACATACAATACAATGTATTACAGTACAACGTAAAGGTTTAAGATGTGGTCTTACCTTGATTTACAACCATCGCCCACACTAAGAGAATAATCCTGGAATCCATTGAGCAATACCTCCGCATTCCAATACCACCGATGACAAACGATAGTTCCGATTCTCGTTCTTCGATTTCCAAACTCTTTACTCAATTCAATGTCGAAATTTATCGAGTGAATCACTTTGGAGGAAAAACTATGTTGTATTGACCAGTATTGCCTCCCACCCAAATACTTTCATGTAATTCGGCAATGGGAAATCCCGCACAGGTTCAAGTAACGTTTCGATGGTATGGGATCTAACACATCCAAATAGTATGCACTACAGGAAACTCGCTGTATTACCTTCCACTGGTAGGGCTGACTGCCAACTGGTTCGTCACGAGCGTCCGTCACTCGCTTTTGCTCCACAAGAGCGACTTCTCGGCTTTCGCTGGGCTCTAAAAGTGTAAATGAGGCAAAAGGTGCGCGTAGTAAAAGTAACTTTTACCTCCCCGTCGTGAAGCCTTCTGGGGTTTAAGACCCACCGAAAAGGGGGTTCATCCTCCTCCTCCTTCAAAATCCTCCTCCTTCAAAAACCTCCTCCTTCTTAAGGTGGTAATGTGTATACCTTTACCCATTGCCCAGTGGCTGTGTCGACTTGGCCGAAGCTTGTGAATGACCATCTTCCCTTGACCATTTCATTCACATGACCGGCCTAGGGGAACCAAGCCAAGTCCCAGCTTTACCACGGGGAGCACGCTGCTCTGTTAACACACGCACCCAAATTTAGCCTGTTTTTTCATTTTTCCAGGCGGAAATACAAGGTTTAACTAATAGACCAATTGCTTAAGTCTAGATCCATGTTTTGTTCGTTTTTCATCTAGTAATTGTTTAGTAATTTTAGTAATTTTAATCCAGTAATTGTTGAGTAATTTTAGTAATTTAATCTAGTCATAATTTTAATTTAAACCCAAAGTTAATTTATGTTTTCGTATCCGTATATATCCGACCTTCAAGCAAGATGGGGTTGGCGTAGGTGGTAAGGTTTTCATTGTTGGGTTCGTTCCGATTGGGCAGTTGAGCACAACTAACGAGAAATGGCAAGCGCAGCCAAGCTTAGCTTCTCAATTGCCCACTGTTTGCGAGTTTCAAGAATAATAAAAAAAATCCGTACTATAGTACAGAATTATCCATAGCACACAGTAGAGAGAGAAAGAGCGGTAATATACGCTTGGGAGAGGTTTGGCTGAGAGATATTAAGTGCTCCAAATGTCGACCACTTCCCTTTGGCGCTACGGGGCCCCCGCACCTTTCTGATGTGTGATGCACGATAAAGTGTCACGTATGGCCGCACCAAAAGGTCGTGTTCAATGAAAATCGCTGCTATAATGGTGTGAAACGTCTCCTATTTGGTTTCTTGGGAGAAGGGGGGAGTGAGTCTTATGGGAAATAGTTATCACGGTTTGGTGGATTCCTTCCCTGTTATTTAGTTTAAGAACCTAAGCTAAGTTTACCTTGAAGTGGACGTGCTGAGTAAGTCGATTAAGTTTGCCTTAATCGGAAAAGGACGACAGCAGGAAATTAAGAGATCTTACGGAGTGGAAAGCAAATAGAGAGTTCGGTTCTGGGATAAATTTGGCTTGAATTTACCGAGTATTTGACTATTCAAATTGACTTCGTTGAAGTGGCATCGGACCGAACGACACGGTGCGTCATCCAACTTCAATCACTGGTTTAAACGGAGTTATTCCGTTCTAATTTTTAGGATTTTGCTAACAGGTTCTTTAGATATCGTAGGATTTGTTAAGCATTTTTTTAAATTTTTTGAAAATTAAAACGGAGCAGTTTTACTATGCCTTCGAACTCTCAATTCTTATGCTGCCTCAAGCTTTGCGGGTCTTCCTAGCACTAACGATATAATACGGTAGATATAGATATAGTTAAGAATTTGAATTAGGTAGTTATAGAACCATATTTAGGTAGTTTTAGAACTATATTTAGCTAATATAAACCCTCTGAACTACCAAAACCCAAGCGCTCCGGGAAGTAGGACAACCAGCAACCGAAGCCTCTTCGCATAGGCTAAAGGGCGCAACTTCAAGTGTATGTTCTACCGTTAATAATGCACTGTAGTTTTCCAAATTTTTACCCCATAACCCCTTCATATGCCTGCATCTCCTACATCTATTTCCAGAATTCCCAAAAAATTACTTTGTTCTCTTGGAGCGTTTCCATTTATTCTAAGCCTCTGCGGATAGGCTTAGGCACCCAACTTCAAGTGGATGTCCTACTGTTACTAATGCCTTGTAATTTTCCAAATTTTTACCCTGCAACCCCTTGATGTGCCTGCGTCTTCCAAGTCCGTTTCTAGTATTCCTCAAAATTTATTTTGTTCTCTTACAGCGTTTCTAATTCTTCTGCAACTAGACAGGCAAAGAGCAGGCGCGACGGACAGTTACAGACAGAGGAAAGGTTGTAAGTCAGAAAAAGTAGTGCACGCTTGGATCTGGAAGGAGGCGTCACGGGTTAAACTTGTAATTACAGAGTCGTGTTTTATCTCGGAAAAATTTAATTAAAAGGAAAAAGGTCGGCTTGATTTCCCAAAATATACACGAAGCTTTTAACGTCCCTTTTCCTCCGTGCTTAATACACGACACTCTTGAGTTTCTTTTTACCTGCCAAACGAGGCGGTCTACAGATGCTCCCCCCACAACGGTGTTTTTCTAATTTGCGCAGCCAATTTTACGACTGAGATTAGAAACTGTGCTGCAGCGTGGCTCCTGTAAAAGGATCTTCCCCCCCCCAAGCGTGAGATCCTAAAGGGGGGGGGGGGGCGCTGGTCTCCATCCCAGCCAGATTCGGCGGAAGTTTCGCATTCCAGTAACGCAAGACGGGTTATTTCAATTTTGGATATTGGAAAACCCCTTCAGGCCAACCTCAAACAGAAAGGCATACGACAACTCCTTAAAGACGTTTTGTTATAAGGCTTAACACACGGCTTATTTGGGTTGAGACGACTTGAGACAAAACCCTGCGCGGTCGGAGGAAGTTTGATGATAGGTTCCATACCTGGTTAAGATGGATGACAAACAAATGATCCCATTCGCTTCGACATTTGACCTCTTGGAACCTTTCGGGACCCCTAGAATCTTCGCTGGAGAACTTGGAAACTTTAGAAAACAAGGTCCCGTATGCAGTGATTTTAGGTAAATAGGCTAGAGGTTGTAATAGGTTCAAAAAGCCGAGATTTCTCACGGTTCACATCGGGCTCGGAGTAGTAAAAACAGACTTTTTTGTCTTCGGTCGCTTCTACCACCCAGTCCTGACATTCACGCCGAAGTACACGCCAGGAATGTGATGAATCATGACGTTGGAACCGTTCCCCTTTAGCACCTCTTAGTACCCCTCCACGATGGGCAGCCGTCCGTCGAAGTCCGTATCGCCCGTACCGTCCGTTGAGGCTTAGACGAGGTTTAGAGGTGGTAGAGGGTACCCTAGAACATCATTCGACTTTGTATTATTTTTTGTTTTTAGAAAATTGGGTTCGTTAAAGGGGTGGTGTTTGGTTGAGGTGTCCCAGACGAGCTTTTGTTCTCGATGCTTTGAGCAAAACAAAGTATTATTAGGCTGATAACTTTTAGAAGGATTGTAAGTTCGGGACGCGACAGCGCGGAGCCATGTTTTTGGCTTTTTTGGCGGAGCTTTTTATCCCCGCTACGCACGACTAAATGTTTCCGATGAATGGACGCTGGGCATGTTTCTTTAATACGTGCCGGAGTTTTTGGAACGAAACGTAGGGGAAGCGTAGTTATTAGAAAAAATGGTCCATCGTCTGGAAAAGGGGACCTCTTATAAATCTTGGTAGGGATGGAAGGGACGCTAATAAGGAGTATACAGTTGGATTACAAATTGAGGAGAATGGTGGGTTTTTTGTTGGTTTTTCAAGGGGAAGAGTCTGGGCGAAGGTGCGCAGGGACAGGTAAACTGGGTTCTCGTAATGAGGAGGATCATTAATTCCAGTAGCTTCTTCCTGTGCTGGAGCGTTACTCATGAGCATGCACAGTCTGTTGCTTCCTGCGTGCTCAGCTTCCCACGACAATCATCCACCTTCCGCCACTTCACTGTCAGTGTCATGTCTCGAAGGTTCTGGGTTCTTCTCTCTTCGCTCTGTCTTCCAACACGTAAAAATTCTTACTGGGATCATACCGCACTTTGTGACACAGTCCAGCCATAGGTTCGTCGGGTTAAGGCCTCATAAAAAATGTCTCCTTCGACACATTCTTGGAAGTTGTAAATTCATTACCATAAATTTCAGATGCCTTCCTAGAATTTCTAAGGAAATTATACAGGCAGTGTCGACATCACAATTTGAAGCTACAATTACGGTATACGACCCAGCGGTTACGATCCTACGACCAAAACAAAGTATGACGTTGCGCCGAGCAGGCGCTACGGGGGCTCCGACCTCGGTCACAGGGCTTGACCATAAATTCGCCAAGGTTTTCAATCATGAAATATTCAGCAACTACAGCGCGTAGAATTTTGTAAAAATTCAGGGAGGGTCGAGGTGAACTATGCTTTAGGCTGAGTTCGAAATTTTCACGTTGTTTACATTTCGGGACCAGTTTGTTTAGGTTTGACATCTGAGCCCCTTTAAGGACCATGGTTAAATGCTCTCTAACTGTAACGCGCGAAGTTGCTTTTAAAAATTCTCTTAGCTTCAAGGTAATCCGAGCTTTCTTTTAAAAGGTAAATCTTGTTACATCTTGTTGTGTACTGTTTCTAAATTGGTTAAATTTATTGGACAGGAACCCCCCTTTCAGGTTTTGGAATTTGGAACTCCACCAAGCGGTAGGGGGGTTCATGGAAGTCATTACATCAGTAGGCCACTTTTCAACTTGGGTATTTTTTTCAGCAAAACTTAAGCGTTTCTTTCCGAACTACTTCCGCTCAGGGACTGGGCAATATTTACGGCTAATGAATGGAAAATAGATTGGGTCCTTCAGTAGCCTAAAACGGTGATGCTCCCTGGTCGAGGGTGGTAAGGGGGCAAAGGTTTCTTGGGCTTGAAGCTGCTTGAACTTGAACACTACCATAACCCAAACTTGCCCACCGTAAGGAACTGAAGCATAGTAGCCTCAACCCAACCTTCTTCTGCCCCTTGTTTCAGGTTTCTCGAAGCCGCTCAATTTTTACCCCCAACTTCCTGTGTCCCTCTCTCGAAGGCTGTGGAATTCCTGGCTGGGTTTAACTTACTGGACGGCCAGTGGGTCTCTCTTTTGGTTCATTCTTTTCTTGGTTCCCCCCTTGATTGTGCCGGTCTCGACCGGTCGACGAAAAGTCTGGCAAATGACCCGTAAACTGAACCGAAACCTTCCCCGAACATCTTCTTCCTAACTTGCTCGCCTGCGTTTGATGATGATGGTGATGCTGAGGGGGGTAGGCGCGTTGAACCTTTCGGTGGGGGTATCTACGGTTTCTTGTGGAAGGGGCTTGGAAAGTGTCTCTTCGTCACTAAACGAGCTCTTCACGAGCTCGGAACCATACCCAAAAGAGACGTGGCTATTGGGATGGCGGGGGGGGGGGGGAGGAAATTTGACAGGTACGTCTTGTTCCAGATAATTTCTGGGAGGTCTCCATCCAACTCCACCCTTTTCAGCTTTCGGAGCTTAGAGGGCTAATATCGGTTTTCGTGGTCGGGAAGGCTTTCGGGAAGATCGGGAAGAGCTGTGGACCCAAGGAAAAGCTTTACCAATTGTGTTATTAGTGGCCTGAAAGATTGACGGACGAAGAAAAGATGAGTTAAGGACATGAAAAGGCGTTTCCATATCTACAGTAAAAACGTGGTAAAACGTCTGAACTTCTTTGGGGTTTACTTGACTTATGGTGATGCTTAACATCGCACTCCTTCTGGTGGTGGATGGAATGCCGACCGTATCAGAGAACGTCAAAAGTTTTGACTCGGGAGGGGACGGGTTCCACCACGTTTTCACTGGTTCCACTAGTTCCAGCGATGATAACGCGATGGCTAATGCTTGGCCCCTCTCCAGTCGCCAGTCAGTCGTGGCTATCGTGGTAATCGGGGTACCGAGACAACACAAGCCAAAAGCAACAGGTTGATGTCAATGCTTGATAACAATGACTCGCTTGAGACGTGAGGGGCCAAAGGCCAACAACAGCCAACAGTGAAAAATAAATAGAATATAAAAAGTCCCGTGCGAATAAACATGTCAGAAGCTCGCTACCAAATTCCTCGACCCGCAGTTACTAACGGCTCCCCAACCTCCCTCCCGAATTATCCACATATATACCTCCTCGTCAACAATGAAAACTCTTCATGCAAACCTCCCTCCCGAGTTATATATATATCTATCCCCTCGTCAACAATGAAAACTCTTTAAAGTGCCATTGCGCGCTTAGATGTGATCACGTGCTCTGGAATTCGCTACCAATTCCTCGAGTGCAAAACCTCCCTTCCGAATTATATATATCCCCTCGTCAACAATGAAAACTCTTTAAAGTGCCATTGCGCGCTCGGATGGGATCACGTGCTCTGGAGCTCGCTACCAATCCCTCGAGTCGCGGTTCTAATGGTTGCAAAACCGAATTAGACATATGTATATATATACCTCGCCAACAATGAAAACTCCGTAAAAGGCTATTGGAAGTGATCACGTGCTGGCTTGTTTTTGTCACCGGCGTCTGGACTCGGTTTTTGTTCGCTCAACTCAACTCGAGCTCGTTCTGCGCCGTGGAGTAGAATACTTTAACAACTCTGTCTTACTAACTGTGGAATAAAGCAAAAACAGCAGCAGCAGGTTGTCCAGGTGCGGCCATCGACAAGATGGCTAGATTTTACAACCTCCAATCAAGTAAAGAAACCGGAGGAGAGAGGGGAAACCCTTCTTACCTTCTTAACTGTTTGGGTGGTGTCTGTGTCCGTGTCCGGAATTGGTTTCCTGGCCAGTGGTCCACTTTTTGTGGGTACGGCTATTTACTTTTTTGTGAGTGTTTTGGAAAGTGTTATTCTCCAGACAACGTATTAAACGTTATAGTTACCGGAAGCAAGTGTTGTGTTTTTGGTAGTTTACAAAGGTATCATCTTAATAGATCAGCGAGAAATCCAGTTTTCAGGACTTTTAGGTGGACAACGACGATGGATCGGTTCGGTTTTAAGTGCATTGGTTACATGAGGCATGTTGATACAAGGCGGGTCGCATTCCAACACGTCGGGGCTATTCAAATGGTATTGAGACGTGTGATAAGTGTAAAGGGACCTTTTTGGGGGGCTCTGGATACATTATGTACCTATCTATCTATATATATATACGGAGGCCGTTTGCCTTTCGTGTGAAAAGCCGGCATTGTTGAAGACGAGGGACATTTTTGGACGACAATTCATTCCCCCCCCCACCAAACCAGACCAAACCAACCAAATCCTTCAAGAAGATTAAAAGGAGCATGAAACTACCCACAGCCACCAAAAACTTAACACAAAGTAATGCGTACAGGAGGCTAGGGATACGTTTTTAAGATAAGACCTTGGGGCTATGAAAGCAAACTACATATCTTATATTATATACTATACATATAACCAAGCGTTTTGGCACCCAGAAAGAACCCCTAACCAACCTCCCGACTTTTTCTTTACAAAAGGTGAGTGAATTAGAGGGGCGGTGTCTCTTTGAAGCTTTGTGGAGACCCCGTCCACCCTTGTATATTGTATATGGAGACTACCTGGGTTCCCTGGAAGATTCGTCTGGACCGGACCGGGCCCAATTTTTTTATGTGTCATACTTTCCTACTGTAATGGAATGTGGGCAATTGTCCTTTGTTGACACTAGTATCTCGGCCGAGTCTAAAGAACGTCACCTTCACGAAACATTAAGGGCTTAGTTCGTTAGTTATTGGATGTACCACAATATATACTGTGGATACACTGGACGTACGTTTTGATGGTGCCGATACTTAATCGTCGTCAGGCATCAAGCAAAAATAAAACCCATTAGTGGAGGATCGACAGTAAGGAGATTGTACAGTCTAGGCCACTAGTTGGAATGAATCGTATCTGCTAAGTTGATGCTTAGACATTGATTTCGGTTATCGAGGAATTGGTACCCGGAGTAATCAATGTCTGACATCGATTCGAACGTCGTGTCGGACTGTTATAACGTTGATTAGTGACCAGTACCTCATGAACTTGTGGTCCCGATTACCTAGGTAATCCAACTTCGGAAGTCCAACCACATTGAATGAATTGAATACATTGAATCAAATGTTGCGCCTACGGAAGTCGTGGGCAAGGGAGGAAAATGGACTTCGTGAGGAGATCTGGAGGCCTTATATGAATTCGGAGTTATTTTTCGCTATTTAGGCTCTGGATACATGTTTGAATGTTATAAAGGGCGTAAACGTTGTTCCAAGCGGGTAATTTGCTTTGTGATGCGTCCTACCGTCAGGCCCGGGTAGATTGGCTTAGATCTGAGCGGATTATGTTATTAATTGAATGGACGATTGGTATAAGTTTGGCAGCTGCTGGTTTTTCTATGTGTTTGAGACGGAGGCCGCCGCACCGAACCGCACTCCAGGTGCTGGCTGCTGGCTGCTCCTTCTGCTTGGGGTCCTTCAACAGCAGGCCGGGCTGCATTCCATCGTGGCTGCTGTGCTTTACTGGCCGAAAATCTTGGGTTGGGTGTTCTTTTTCGTTTTCCGTTCACAAAGGGGTTCCCACTTCCAAGTCTCACCCCTCTTGTGTCCCTTTTATGCACGTGCTACTTCATAGAAGCCGTATAAAACCCAGCTATTTTGGCGCCCTCCCTCGGTCCGTCAATCCAAGGGGATCGCCGTGCCATATGGGCACCAGATCCAGGGTCAAGGCGTTAAGAGATGAAGAGGTGAAGAGGGAAAAAAAGGTCAGCCGGTTCATTGTTGACGCTTATATACGTTTAATGAAATCCTGGCCGAATGTTCACCACGCGCCATGTTGTCTTGCCGTCTTACCTTCCCTACACTGCGTCTTATGGACGGCAGATGGTTTACTGTTTGTTATTGTGCTCTAGGACATGTGTATCTGTTGGCTGGTGCTGAGCGAGCATGAGCCTCTGCTTAGATGGACCATTTGGGACAGGAGGTCAAATTGCCATTGTGTGTCTAATTTTCTGCATCTGTAAGGAGAACGAGAAGGGGAGACTACGGCGTTCGATTCGCCATGGCGTCAGCCGGGACGTAGTGAACGTGCTGTTCGCCCCAGACGCTCCAAAAGATCTTTAGGCTTCGTGACGCGAACGTTGTGAATAGGGGTTTGAAATTTGGTCGGTAAGACTGTAAGGATTTGAGCTTGTGGAGGTAAAAAAATCCAGCCCGAATGCGTAATGGAAGGGAGGTTGTAAGAGCCTTTCATGTGTCATGATGGTAAAGGCAAACCTTGTGGCTAAAGCATGGCTGATACGTCAATTCCATGCCGGCTCACGTACCGGTAGTTTGGACTGAGGTTCATTCGTATATACGCAAGTGTCTTTCCGCTTAGTTTAGGGGGCCGTTACCAACCTTTTGGCCTCGACATGCGTCTTACCGCACGATGTAACGCCGATAACTTATCCTTACTTTCGGACGCAAAAAGGAAGAGGGAGGGCAACTTCCAGAGTTTGAGAATATTAGGAGAAAAGGTAAAGAAGCTCGGGGACAGGTTCGGGCCTGTTAAGTGGAATTGAGGAGAACATAAAGCAAAGAAAAGGAGGGGGAAAGGTTGGTTTAAGCGTGGAATTTTGTTTCCAGACAAAACGATGGACCGTTTTACTTCCACTGCATTAAACTAGATGCTGTCTATGCAACAGCCCCACCAGATTATGCGGAAACCTTTGGAATACGTGGAAGTAGATAAGGCCTTAACTTTTCAATGAACTGGCTCGGCGTACAGGTCCCAACAAGCCAGCCGGAGTTGACAGGCGTGACTATTACCATATTAACCGTGAACATGCTTGAAAACATGCGGACGGACAGGTTATTATCAAGATAACCACACGAATTATAGCATCCAATATTTGGACCTTTCAACCTGCCTCTCGCTTTGAGTATATTTTATTCAACGGCTTCCATCCTTTTTCTTTCGTTAAAAAAGAAAAGAAAAATTCAATAGCGAACAGCCTTTCGGGAAAATGAAACTCTTTTTAAGAAGTAGTTCTTCTCGTTTCACGCTTCATTAAAAACTACAAGCTTCAATTTGTTCCATCGTGTATTTCACTTTTAGGTCGGAAGGATTTAGTGGTTTCGGGTTGGGGAAAATTATCCCTTTCCAAGGTAGTTTCCTGTGCTCGATGTTCTGCAGACTAATTTGAAATCCCAATAAATATATTTAAAATCTTTTAATTCCTTACAAATTACCGATCAAAATTTAGTATGTCAACAGTGATTTAACAGTTGTTTTGCACTTTAACGGCTTGCTAAATATACCTTTTTGGCTGTCAACAGATGCCCGCGGAGCTGAGGAGACGCTCTATTGCGCCCCTTTGTCCAAAATGACCAATAATGAATAAAAACAAGCGGTCATAGCGTCCCTGGCAGTTTTCAGCGCCTAAAACCAAACTTTAGTTTTGTTTCAGTCAGCAAAACTTAATGCGAAGAATTTGATACACTATTTGAGCTGATTTCACTCAGTAATGTATTGATCGCAAGTTACAGTTGGTTGCCAGCCATTGTTTACCTAACAACGGGAACAAGTAGCAGCACATAAAGCGTAAACATGGACGGAGGTTTTACTCTAGAACGACAAAACTGTCATCCACTTCTTCACGCCAAAGTAAGGAAATATAGTGAATCTATTGTTGAGTTAAGTTTAGAATTTATTTCGAAGTTAAATAGTTGATTTTAATTTTGGTGTGCGTTTAGAGGGAAAAGATAGTGAGGCTCCTGCCCGTTCACAAGAAGTCCTATGCATTCATCGCAGTCTCCCAGCGTGGGCGCGTGGGGCTCTACGACGGGAAATTTGTTCTCCGCTCGGCCTACTCGGTGAACCTAGATGGCAACACAGATAGCACCACTGCTACCACCCGTTCCTCGAGGTCGCACCGCGGCTGGGTCACGGATGCTTTGTACATGCCGGATTGCCGAACTTTGGTGGTCGCTACCAGTAACCGGGCGCTTCACTTCTACACCACCGTGGTTGCGCCTCACGCTGAACGATTCAGAGTTTACGGCATGAAAGATATCCCCATTTCATTAGCCTACGCGCCCGGCAATGAAACCACCGAACCCATGTTATGTGTGGGAGATGACGGAGGCGATGTCTTGGTCCTCCGGTTCTTACAAGCTTCCCAATCCTTGTTTAAAAACAGGGAAGCTGAACGAGTACAAAAGGTGTTTTGGAAAGTAAGAATTATAATTATGTTATTCACTCTTCCTGCTAGAAAATCTAAAGGCATTCATTATGTGTTCATGCAGGAGTTGCAACTACAAGCAGGGCTGATTTCGTTACTCGTGCTTCCGGTTTCGCACAAAAGACCTGTTTTGCAAGTTTCAATTTCGCCAGATTTACGCTTCATTTACTCCTGTAGCCGGAATCCCCGTTTGGCTCTAGCGATTAGACATATCCATGCCGAACATCCTCCGTACTTCTTCACCTTACCGCAGGTAAAGTGTATTATCACTTATTCAACTTTCCCTTGAGCGCAGGCTCATCTTACAGTTGTTTTCAGTTTATAAGAAAGCTTTGGGATGTTATTTAGCAGTACAAAACTCCAAGCATGGGTAACATATGTATAGCGTGCAAGACCAGTGACGTGTGTTAATTAGATGGGATGGGCAAGATGAGTGATCAGCGTGAGACGAGGAACAGCACGAGCAAACAGCCACATGACCGTATAGAGAGTGACAGGATGTTACATGTATTACAGGCGGTTTTCCAGATTTGTTTTTGTAGGACCTTCGATCATTTTCGATCATTCGTCAACTTCTGTCTGCTGCAAAACTTTAAATAATCTAGATCCAGATCTGAAGATTCCGATCAAAGACCGATCATTTTATGGAAAAAATATTAAAAATCAACTTAAGGACTATTATGCTTAATAGAACTTCGATCATTCGGCAACTTCTGTCGATCGTATCCTATCAAAGATCCGATCCACGAATTCGATCAGATCAGTTCAAATCGGATCGGATCTTTTTGAGAGATCCAGAACACGGGATTATTGAAAGGCTAAAAGAATTCTCGAAACGTAACGTAACATCTTTATATCTAATAAGGTCTTTAAGTCTAATTATTTCTAATTATATGCTGTACAATAAATCAAATTTACTTGGGAGCATACTGTAACATTAAGGTGGATTTATTTCAGTTTATTGCCTCTTTATGTTAAGTTACTGAATGCATCGAAGGGATAAGTGAGGCAAGGGTACTGAATGCCGAATTCGTGACGGAGGATGAGGAGCAGATCTGATTGAAAAGGGTAGTAAACAAGTTCTAAAGCTGGATAATAGTAGGGTTTATATCTGCTAAGAATGCAGCATTCATTGTCAACTTCCATGTCGTATAATTGGGTTTAATGAGAGTTGAATCTTTCATGCTTTAACCGTGATGGAATGTCCGTAATAGTCGAGTTCTTTTCCACCAAAGTGGAGAGTGTCTACTGCAGTTCATAATCGCCTGTATTCCCATGGTTTTTGCACACTTTCACAGGAATCCCGTGCCGCGAAACTAACGCAAGTTCTTCTTTGTCACGGTGAATAACAAAGGATTGCGACGACGCCAAGAATCATTCTTTTAATCCAGCACGTATTTATTCTCTTTTTTTCTTTTGACATCTAGTCTGGGGTAGTTAACCTGCAAATGTTTAGGACTCTCTTAACATAAAATTTTGTATTTTATGTTATAAAACCTTTTTTTACGAATTTCAATATACCTTTACTATGACATCAAAATTGCGTTGTACTAAATCCTTCTACAATTAAAAACGCGCTTAAAGAATGAATAAATACTTAAAAGAACATTGGGAATGCATATAAAGCAGAAAGAAATATGACTCAGGTGTCTTTATTTGGATATTTTTAATCTCTCTGGAGTCCCATAACAAATCAAAGAAACTTTTTTGAAAAAAGCGCATTGAAAGCGCATTGAAAAGTACTGTAGCTACTCGCAGTTTAACTATTGAATGCGAAAGTGATCCTAAAAATTATTTTTATTCATTGTCGGGATATTTCCCAGGGCAAGAAAATAGTTCATTGTTGAGGTATGTATTTGCCCAGCAACTAGGAAGTTCATTCTTGGATCATTCCAGACTATTTTTTTTTTTTTTTTTAGAGAAGAAGAGTAAGTCTAAACAAATTTAAAAGCTTTAGCTATATTCATTGTTGGGGTATTTTGGCAGGAAAGTAGGAGTTCATTGTTGAGGTATATATTTGCCCAGTGAACTAAGAAGTTCATTGTTGGAGCATTCCGACTATTATTTTTTTTATTATTTTCTTTCTGTATATGAAGAAGAGTAAGTCTAAAAAAATTTAAAAAGCTTTTAGCTGTATTCATTGTTGGGGCTTTACGTTTCGAAAAGCCCACATTGATATCGTGAAAGTGTCAAACGCCATAGGATATAAGATCCATCATTGGCTTTGGGGGATTTTACTCAAGAAAAGAACAACTTAGTCCACCTTCGCTATTGAGTGTTAAAGATCCTTCTTCAGCCAAGCCCCAGTTCATTGTTAAAGTGTTTAAAATCTCTTATTCATGCCTATATGCTTCTCCTTTCCCAAATGCAACAGGGTATCCTATGCTTTGAAGCTGATCCCATCAATGGCGTGGTTGCCACTGGACGCCCAGATGGCACTGTTCACTTATGGACGTGGGTGGTTTCGTCTAAGCCCCTGGCGAGTTTGAAAGGGCACACTAGTCCCATTGTTGGTCTGCTAATCGTCAAGGAAAACTTCTTGGTCAGTGTATGCGAACGAGCGGTAAGAATGCGAGTTGTATAAAAGTGCATAAAAAAGTATAAAAATGTATAAAAACTGCACTGATCAAATTAAAGTGATACCGTTTCTTTCCCTTTTTTCTCTATTTTTTTGGGATGAAGGAATTGCGACTGTGGGACCTACAGCACGAGTTATGCTTGCATTGCGTCCCGCTCTACTTCCCAGTGTTTGGAATGCTGGGCAAAAGGATTGAGTTCGCGCAAATTCCTCTTGTCACCCACCGTCAAGTTCCTGGCCGTCTTTTCGCCGTTTGTTGCGACTACGTGGCGGATGTGAAGAGCAGTCTGGTTCCTTCGTCTGACGCCAAAGAATGCGAGGATTTCGTCGAAGACGAGTCCGAGTCAACGTCACAAGTTAAGTACGTCAGCGAAGTCGAGATCCCGACGTACTTCACCGAGAATTTCTACGACAGCCCAGCTCCGGAGGAATCCCAAGTCTTTTCGAGACTTCTAACCTCGATCCAGTCCCCGAAACCGACCGCAGAAGGTAAGGAACTCTTCGATCTGCGATTTCGGAAGAAACTGGAAGAGAATCTTAAGAAAAACGACGCGGAGAAAGCATCGCTAGCGTCTTTAGCGTCGAAGATCCAAGAGGTAGCGAAGGAGGTGTGTCTAGGAAGCGTTTACGAGTGGGAAAACGATTCGCCGTTTACGGATCCGCCTCCCGTTGATTTGGTTCCAGTACACTCATTAAAGTGCGATAAATTGGCGTATTTGAACCGAATGAAAGAACATGTTCGCAACGGAACGCCCTTCTGTGCCTTGACAGTATATGAACCTGAGCCACTTCAGCTACCGCTCAATCTTCCCATATCTAATCGCATGAAAAGCCGTGGACTCACGAACGCCATCTTGGCTCAGCCGCACGAACTCCTCAAGCTCAACCTCGACTTCGGAGATGATCCGTGGTGCGGTTTTTCCTCCACACGGTCCAGCATGGCATCGCATCTAGCGTCGAGTTTGAGCAGCTATTATAGACACAAGCATGGACTCGAAAGACGGACTGATAAAAAGAAAAGTCCTTCGTTGTTGCCAGCGCTTGGAACGATGACTTCGGGGAGTCGCAAGTCTAGTGTCTCGTCGATTTCTGTGTCAGTTAGCTCCTTAGGAAGTGAGCCTGGGATGTACCTGTCGCCCGTGTAATTTTTTTAATAAGTGGAGAGCATGAGGCTTTGCGTCGATCGGAGTATTGCAAACAGATTGGTGAGTTACGCATTTCGTAAATGGACATGATTTTTGTACTTTTTTCCTGGTTACGATTATTTATATACTTTATATTTATAGTGTAGAATATTCTGGAAATTACTGGAATTTATTCTATATCGTAAAAATGGGATTGGTTTTCCATGAAAATCAACGGCGAAGACTAACCAAACGGCTACTTAAGACGTGCATTATCATCTTAACGGTATTGTTGCTGCTGTTGATGAATTGGTTTGGGTTATTCCGCAGTCAATTGGTGGAGCGTGACTACCGCACAGAGTTTTCCTATCCATGGAAAATAGAACTAGGGCCTATCATCGCAAGTCTACGTAGTGGTGAAGACCCTAGTGTGAAGCCGATCAATCTAGAGTACGATTTTCCCTTTATCCTAGCCCATGCTGGGAAATGTCAGACACAAGGAAACAACGCTGAACTTCACCACTTGGTTCTTGTTATAAAGTCAGACGTTTCCCACACTTACCAACGGAACGCTATACGGACTTCGTGGGGCCAAGAGAATAGCATTCCGGGTGCTAGGGTCAAGCGGGTGTTCCTAGTAGGCACCCGACCTTGGGAACCCGATCTGCAGAAGCGAGTTGAAGCAGAGCAGCATCAATACGCCGATTTAGTCCAGGGAAGTTTCTGGGACACGTATTACAACAACACGTACAAAACCATGATGGGCTTCAAATGGATCGTAAAGTATTGCTCCAACACCCAATACGCCTTCTTTGTGGATGACGACATGTACGTTTCGATCCGGAACCTGCTTCACTTCCTGAGGAATCCGCGGACCTACCCTGAGTATCTGGAAGAGCGCCTAGAGATGTCCTCAAACAAAGCCAGAGGTTCAGAAAGCCTGGCACGAGATCCTGTTCGGCAGTTAAGTTTCCGTAGGATCACCGAAACTGTTGACAAGCTAACCAATAGTACACACGCATCTCTAGGCAAAGTATTTTCAAATTCTGACAAGCAGGACAGTTTGGACTTCCCGGATCTTGATCTTCAACTACCTCAAGACAATCGGTTATATACCGGCTTCGTTTTCGATTCTTCCGCGCCTTACCGAGAGAAGTCCAGCAAGTGGTACATTTCCTTGTCAGAGTATCCGTACAACGAATGGCCTCCATACGTCTACGTCACGGCGGGTGCGTTCGTGCTTTCGCGTAACGCACTCCTGGACATGTACTACACCAGTTTTTACACCCAGCCTTTCAGATTCGACGACATTTACGTCGCCATTCTTGCTAAGAAGGCTGGCATTGTTCCTTATCATAGCGATGCCTTCCATTTCTGGAAGAAAGCCTACCAATCACCACAAGACATCACAGCACGTCATTTCCTCTCACGGTTACGCCAGTTTTCAAGAGTTACTACGAGTGTGGAGTGAACAAAGGCAAGCCGGCTATGCCTAGCAGGACAAGAAATACGACATAATCTTATAGAAACCCGTGACAGTAATGTAGCTAACACACATAGCAAGAAGAAAACAGTACAGTTTGTCAAGTTTACGCCTTGATTAATGTGCAGCATGTTAATTAAACTAGACAAATTTTTGGCCTCTAGGTCTGTCCAGTTCTCCTTGCGTCCCCTCTGTCCGTCCAAGTACACTCTAGAGTATGATTGACGTTTATCATCCACACCGCTGACGTTGTAAACAATGATACCCGACGAAGCTTTGCCGGGTGTTCACATAAGAGGTTTTTTTCCTTATTTCATACAGTTTAGGAAACATGTATTCTGTTCTGTGGTTCCAGAATTGTCGAACTTTATATTGAAACCCATATCTCAGTCTGACACCATTGTCGCAAGTTCTATGCTGGAACCGGACGCAAAGTAACGGATCACTTCGTTTTTGTTATTGAAAACACAAAGTGCAATTAATTAAATAACTATTTCCTGCAAAAAAGGAGTTTGGGATCAAAAATGGCGTTTGTTTACTACAAGTTGGGGGGACAAATCCCAGACTGGTTGCGGAAAGTCTATGCTTGTTTTCTTTTTGTGCTCACTCTGCTATTGTTCAAAGGATTGGCACGATCAGGGTGTTCAGTGGAAGGTGACCTTGAAAGCACTACATCTATGATGGATTTATTCCTGCCCACGAAACGTCGATCTGCAGCATAAATGGCTAAGGTTATAAAGTGTTCTAGTCCTAGTATGCGTCTTCCTACCGGTCATTGAGTCATTTTTTGTTTCAAAATTTTGTTTTAATGAAGGACACTACCCAAAAGAATTTCGAATGTGGGTAACCAGATTTGTTTTTTCCTCAGATAATGGATGTTTCAAGTGTACCAATTGTATCGTGCCGACATCTGGTGGGGCCATGAACAGCATATATCATTCAAGGTTTTTGTATCAAAGACGAAAGACTAAATCAGATCCGTTGAACACACTTTATGACGAGAAGAGAAGCAATGCATAGTTTTAGTACAACTACGATTACGGAACATTTTTTCGTTATTACATCGATCATATTAAATCGTGTGAGAGTTGAGTATAGCATTGTATTGTAAAGAGTGGGTTGCATTGTATACAGTTCATCGTCTCGATAGATGGCGGCACCTTCCCTGTTTGCCTGAAGTAGTTATATTATCTTCAAACAGATGGCGCGGCAGAAGCCGAAGTTCTCCCTGAGGCTTTTAAAGATCTGAAAGAACTAATGAGTTGAGGAAACACTTTAGGAAGTATGTCACTTCAGGAAGTTTGAAGGCATGAATACGTTGCTTCCAAGGCAGTCAATAGTTCACTAACAAAAGATTCACTTGAAAGACTTCTGGAGCAAAAAAGTCGTACAAATGATTCATCATAATACTTTTTGTTCAAAGGAAGATAACCTTGACCTGCTGCAGATCTAGGTTAATTTCAAGACATGCTTTTTTTACGGCGGCTTTTGTTTTTCTTTCCTTAAAGCTTTTCAATTTTTTAGTTCTTTTACCTCAATTAATTTAAAAAGTGCAAATTTATTAAGGTACAACTTGCCAAAATGATATTGCCAAATTCTTTTACATTTTATGAGCTACATTACTGTCAAGGAATTTTGCAGAAATATTTTACAATTCTTATGTAAGAGCGTTTCTGCGTTCCCCGTGTTATTGGACAAAATAATTTCCGTTTGCCAAAGGATTCCGAATATGGAACAGCTGTGATTCTTTTTACTACATTATAAAGCGGGAAAAGACTTTCCTTGATATCACAGTCGACCAAAGTGATCAAAGTGAACTTTGTACACCCTGTCAGAACGGGTCAGAACCGTCTGGTCTTAGTGTTCAAGAAAACCGACAAATTTCACAAGTAATCTATCAGAAACTATCCATGGTGAGTTCTAAACCCTGAAACAATTTTAAAAAATATTTATAATTCAATAAATATTATTATTTAATTAGAACTTAAAACTGTTTTATTAGCTTATTTTATTTTATATTTAATTTGATTATCAAATTATTTTCTTTCAAATTTGTTTGATTTTTTCGTTGTTATCTTTGTGTATTCTATACATTATTTGGGAAGACGTACTACATAAATTCGGTGAATTTTTTAGGTGCATACGCTTGATATAGAAAGGATTTCGGCAATGCTTCAAGTTTGGGCGCGAAAATTCTCAAAATGGCTACTGAGACCGGGCCTTTTTGCGTTCGCGGTTCTCGTGCTGCTGTTAATGAACGCTTTCGGGTACTTTGGAAATTTATTAGAAAGGAAATATGACTCCAACTTCTCCTACCCCCTCAATATGGACCTGACGCCTGTAATCGAGAGTCTAAGAAGTGGTAAAACCCCTCAAATCCAGCCAATCAACCTGAAGTACAATATTTCTTTCATTTGGCCAAATTCCAAAAGATGTCAGACCAATGGCAGTTCTCAAGAACCTTACCATCTAGTCCTTGTTACAAAATCAGACATCTCCAATACAAGACAGCGGAACGCTATCAGGGACACCTGGGGTCAAGAAAGTACCCTCCCAGGTATCCGCATCAAGCACGTGTTCCTAGTAGGTACCCGACCTTGGGAACCCGAACTGCAGAAGCTAGTTGAAATTGAGCAGCAGCAGTACTCAGACTTGGTACAAGGGGACTTCTGGGACACGTACTACAACAACACCTACAAGACCATGATGAGCTTGAAATGGGTAGTAGAGTATTGCTCCAACGCTCAATACGTCCTCTTAGTGGATGACAACATGTACGTTTCGGTCCGGAACCTGCTCCACTTCCTGCGAAACACTTGGAACTACCCTGGGTACTTAGAAGAGGGTCGGGTCCCTGCAGAACTCTCCAGGAGTGCTTCGAACGAGTTGGGGAACTTAGTACCACTTCAGCGAGGCAGTTCATCACCACGGATCAGCCCAGAACTACGACAGCTTTCCTTCCAACGTGGACTAAAAGCCTACAAGGCAACCAAACGGTCGACCGTACTCCAAGCCCAGAAACTGTCCCAAAGGACTCGGTCCTTACAGGAATGGAATCGTTACAACAGTAATGAGTTTGCTTTATCAAAACATACGCGTTTCTATAGTGGGTTTGTGTTGCCCTCGGCAGTACCTTTAAGGCAACGGTTCAGCGATTGGTACGTCTCCTTGAAAGAGTACCCGTACAACCGATGGCCGCCGTACGTCGCCGGAGGGGCCATCCTACTATCCCGTGACGCGCTGTTGGATATGTACTACACTAGTTTCTACACCAAAGCTCTTCGTTTCGACGACATTTATCTAGGAATCTTAGCCAAAAAGGCTGGAATTGAACCTTACCATTGCCAAGAGTTTTATTACTGGAAGAAAGCCTATAGATCCTTGAATGACTATCAGTACGTTATAGCGGCTCATGGATACCAAAATTCCGGGGAATTAATTCGAGTTTGGAGAGAACAAAGTGCAGCAGGTTTTGCTTAGTTGTTGGAATCAATTTTTGCCTCTTTTTTATATAAATACTATTGTTTAATGCTATCAATAAATGATCTCAAAATCTTTGAGTTTTATTTGGATGTAAATAATAAAGTTTAATTTGAAATTGAAGTCTGTTAATAGATTAAATTTAAAACGTTTAATTAAAATTTTAACATCGATTAAGTCTAGTATATTTAGAATTGTAGTTTGTTAACTTTGAACCAAAGATAATTACTTTGATTGTTCACTAGCCCGAGGCGGAGTTTGTACGAATAGTAAAGATTCCTGCCAAGCAAGTGTTCCCGCCAAATCACCTTATGCCACCTGTGCAAAATGTATCGGGTTATCCAGTTATCCAGTTTAAATGGCCAATTACTACCAATAAGCTTGCAGATTCTACTCTAGTGACAAACAGATGTCTCTGGTTAAATGCGTTCAGATTTGAAGGTCAAACTACTCAAAGACTTTTGCAAACGTAACATTCTAACGTTTCTGGGTCTGTAAGAGCTCTCTTTCCTATACATAATAGAGAACAATACTGGCAATAGAGAACAAAAACTCTCTGGGGCCTCTTAACACCCTTCGTTACACTTCTTTCATGAGTGTTATTTATGGATTTCGCAGAAGCTGTGCTTTATTATCCGCAATTGCATCCGCGGACCTTTTCCTGGTTCAATTCATAAGCTTTTTCTCTGAAATCTGTAGTTCCGTCTTTCTTTTTCTTTGTGCACGTATGTTTCTGAAGCGTAAGACTTTTGCACTTGGTAAGTGTCAGTAAATCTTACAGTTTACGGATATACTTTAACAGCATTGGTTCTGTTCTTACTATTATTTAGCTCACATAGTTCTTTTAAAGGGGAACTAAAATTTAAAACTGTCTTTCAGTATGTCATAAACACTTATGTCATATTACTTAGTTAACAGCTTGGCATTAGGAAGTATATACCTAACTTTAATAATAACCGAGATATTAAAGAAACTAATAGCCACTACGGCAACGCTGTATCAACGCTTTCCAGATACATTTTATTTAATATGTCGGTTACTTTTAACTTTAGGTATATACGTTCTGATGCCAAGTTGCACTTTAGGACTTGTATTATAACATACTAAAAGATGGTTTTAGAGTTTGGTTTCCTCTTTAAATGCTGTACCAAAGTCGAGCATGTGCACAGCTTTTATTGCATGTTAACAGTTTATCGTGTATGGATTTCACAGGTCACTTCGACACGACCCATAAAACCAATAAAAAATAATAAAAAAATATTATGGCTTTTGGTCCAAAGTTCAGAACCTAGATTTGCGTTTTAGTTTCTTTTACTTTAGTCACAACAAAAATGATCCATTGAGCATTCTGGTGCCTTTTGAATTTATTGTTTTGTGTACAAGCTTTTACCAGCTCAGGCGGAAACCACACCTCCTATTAGTTTGAAAGCTTGGGACCTCGTAAATCTTGCCCACACATAAAAGATCAAATGCTTTTAGTTTTCGTAAACATAAATACCAAACCACGTACATTAAGGATACTAAAGGTAGCGAAAACAGTTCAGTCACTCAGCAAAATGTATTTTAAATCATTATACGTGGTTCTATTCATCGAAAATCATCGCGAAACTAGTGATATTACAAATATTCGAAACGCCAGGCCAACGGATTCCAAAATCGTTCTCTTGTGGTTTAGTTCCACCCCAGAACCTTACTCCTTCCCCACCAGGGCAAGACGAGTTCCCAGCGAGGTTCCAAAATGTACCGCAAGGAGAGCTATCTGCCAGCCACACAAAGTGATACACAATACTTCCAGTATTGCCTCCAAATTGAAACCCGTCTCCAGCGTCTCCGTTTACAAAGCTCATACTCAAAGCCCCATTTTTCGATATTGCGAAGTTGTTGTAAATAGCTTCATAAACATGGGAAGGTGCGGACCCACACCTAAACTGGAACCTGACCCGTTGGTACGGCGGATTCCAGGAGCTTTGGACCGCGGTCCAGCTGTAGCTTTGTGCAGCCGGTTTGCCAAGTGTCCAATCATCGTAGCCAGTGGTAGTATTCACCTCCCTTGACATAACGTACTGGGCTGGGCCAAAACATCTTGTAACAAGAGCAGGTGGAGGAACCCATTCTTTGTAACCGTTAGGCCATAAACGACAATCGTGGACGTCACCTGTTGGGAATTTTCGAATCAGAGGTGATAAAAGCAATCCAGAAGCAGAAGGTACAAGGTTAGGGTTGAGGTTTTGTTACGGATACCTTGTGAGCGATTGTAGAGATTCGCGCATTCCCAGCAATTCTTAGGGCAGTCGTTGCAGTTCTCTCCTCCACATGTTGGTCGCATGGATGGGCAGTAGTCAACGAAATTGGTTGAGTTCATGCCAGGCCTCTGGCTAATGCAAGAGCGGGCGTTATTGGGAATATCTTGGACTCGATCCCAGAGCCTTGAATTGCCGGCTGACATTAAATACTTATTTGGGTTCAAACAGGTATTTGAGTCAAAAAATCCACATTGCCAGGTATAGTTTGGATAGGTTGATGTAGTTTTGGAGATCAGGATGAAAGCTTCACAAAATCTGTGAACCGAGCATTGTCTAGCGCAAAACATCGTAGCTTTTTGTGAGGGGTAAACTACAGAAAAATAAGACCCATTCAAAGTTTTTTGTATAACCGTATCTGAGACGAAACTTACTTCCTGTAAGGTTTATGTATTCAACTTTACCGGAGCCGTAGGTTAGAGCGACATTGTTGTACCACTTCTTTTCAGTCAGAAAGAAATGGGAACGGTACTGGCAAAGAACAAGAACTGGTAACCAAAAAGAGGTACATAAGGAGAGCAGCATTTGAAATTAATTTACGTCCCGATAAAATGTAATGTATGCCTTCGACAAACGTGTCAGCTTTGCTTGATCTAAGCTTCAACTGAAGGGGAAGTACCGTGGTGTAGGTACCAACGCGAGTTGGATCAGTCCATCCCCTGCGGCGCTGGGTCTCTTCAAGCTGCGCACCGATCCCAGCTTAAAATTGATCCTAAAGCCCCTTTTCGCTAGTGTTTTATAACTACAACACCCCAAACGAATAAGCCAACGACTTCCGATAATGTCTTACGTCGCTTCACCAATTTTGAACAAACTAATTTACGATCACACTAGCTAATCTGGAAACACGGTTAACTACAGACTTACGATCATATCTTGTGAATAATGTCCAACGGATAGCACATGACAGAGAGGTTTTTGTCGAAAATTCATCACGCAATTTCCAATATTGACTATATATGTCTTCCAATGTTTTATGCTTTACATTATAAATTATTTAATTTCCGTTGATTAGACTCGCGGCAATAACTGATCTTTTTATTATATTTATATAAACGTCAATCACATTTATAAGCAGCAATTATGTTTGATTGTCCCCAATACAGACCTACATAATTCAGTACCATTAAAACGAAGTAATGACTAAATGAACTTAATAACATGACTGAATTATTGCATACTTTAAATATTTCAACTAATTTTGATACTTAATTTCAAAATTAGTTGACATATGTTTTATAGTAAAGGTTCATGTACCAATGAAAGGAATGTTATTTTGCACGAACGCTTAGTGACTAACCAGCGTTCAGAGAACTTTTGAAAAAAAACGTATCGTTTCCTAATGTACAGCTTTAAAAACTAGCTCCCTTCAATTTGTGTTTTTATGCGAGAAAAGTATGAAAGCCCTGACGAAATTCCAAGCAGACACAATACGAACATTCGTGCAATAATATTTCAAAAAGGGCAAGGCATCTAGCATGTTTTTTCTCTTTGATATAGTGCACCCGATAACCGTTTCACTTCTTTCGAACCAAGTTTCCGGTCAGCACGCTATTTTGATTTCATGTTTACTTCCAAGAAATGCGACTATTGACCATCAATAACTCGCTGAAGTTTCCATACAGACTTTCCTGTAGTGTAGCTGCATATTCCCCGTCTTCAAGAAATCGAAACAATCGCTTTATTGACGTAAAAACCGTTATTTCATAGCTACTCTAACGGCTAACGAAAGATTTGAATTAGGCAACGCCCCTAACATATCATTCCTCCTGTTAGGAGCTTTCCTGCGCTCCCCAGCGGCGTTTGCGTGGGTTGCTGGCTGGAAAACCCCTGAACCGGTCTTCTGACACCTACTTTAGTAAACTTTAGAAGAAATATATATTTAAATGTGAATTAAACTATAAACTCTATCCATGGCAGAAGGGCCACACGTCCAACAAAAGGTCCAAGAGTACGAGGCCTTCTTGAATGACGTGCTTCGAGGAGATCTGAAGTAAGTTTTGACAGTAAAATTTCTATTTTATTTACAACTTTTTCTTGAAGAATTGTGAGTCATGCGTTTTTTTTCTAGAAAGGCGGTCGATCTACGTGATAAAATAGTGGCTGATATTGCTGAACACGTCCAGTTAAAGAATTTGGTCGAAAGTCTGCAAAAAGTTGGCGTGGAAGGAAAATCCTTTGACTCTAAAGTTGATCTGGGCTGTAATTTCTACGTCCAAGCCCATGTGTAAGCTCTTTCCTTTTTACTTCATAATTACAGAGTGTAGATCTAATTAGTGTGTTTAATTTCAGTCCGGATTCGTCTATGCTGTTTGTAAAAGTGGGTTATGGCTTCCATGTGGAGATGACTTGGTCTGAAACTCTCAAGTTTGCGGACAAAAAAATCTCTCTGTTACACAAGCAGTTAGCAGACCTGTCGCAAACGTCTTCAGACATCAAAGCCAAGATCAAGATGGTCCTGGAAGGTTTGCGAGAACTGCAGCACTTCAATTCTAGCAAAGAATCGGCTTTGTATAACTAAAAAACGGGAAAAAAAACTATAAAGTTTAATTTAAAACTAGTGCCTTCTTTAAAAAATACGAAAAAAACTGTTTGGATAAAAGCTTGCCACCATGAAATTCATCTTTCCCTATTTTTCTCTACGCAAAAGAAATTTCTGGTTTTACTGCGCGGCTTCTGTGCTGTTCATCTTTGTGGTCACGAGCGTCACGCTCAAGTCCGCTGTGACGTCATACTCGTACGTGAAATGTGAAGATATTAGCAATGTGCTTGTCCCCCATGCTGCCTTAAACAGCAGCCAGTCTACCTTAAACGCCTGCCAGCACACTGCCTGCTTGAACCCCGATTTAAAGAACCTAGACCCGGACGAGCTTTCGCACGAAATCACCTTTGATCCGTTCCAAAACGTGGCCAAAGGCGGATTTTACGTGCCTGTGACCTGCACAGTCCAGTATGAAGTGACGCTGATCGTTCCTTACCGTAACCGAGATTCGCAGTTGCGGGCTTTCCTGAGACATATGCACACGGTGCTCCAACTGCAAAAACTCCAATATAGAATCGTAGTGGTGGAGCAGTCAGCCGGCCGAGACTTTAATCGAGGCAAATTATTTAACATTGGTTTCGTGGAAACTTCCAGAAGATACCCCGAGAGCGCTTGTTTCGTTTTCCACGACGTTGACCTACTGCCCCTAAATTGGGCGAATATTTATGCTTGTACAAAGCAGCCTAGACACGTGAGCTCTGCTCTAGATGAATTCCGGTTCAATTTGCCTTATAGGTCAGTTTTATACGATTATTATACGATTTTAGTCGTTATTTTTTTTATTCCAACTTTGTTTACGTTTGGTCTAATGCCACGTGTTCCTTTTCATTAGAGAGTTGTTTGGTGGGGCGGTGGCGCTGACGTCGTCACAGTTTGAAAAGAGTAACGGTTTTTCGAATGAATATTACGGTTGGGGCGGGGAAGATGACGATTTTTCGCTGCGCGTGCGTGAGGCTGGATTTGAGATCATGAGATTTGACCCTAGAATTGCGCGCTTTACCATGCTGAAGCATATCAAAGAAACTCCTAATCCAAATCGCTTTCAAATGCTGGAAAATGGAAAACAACGCATTGGAAAAGATGGTCTCAATTCTCTTCAGTTTCGGGTGATACGATTTGAAGAACGTCCCTTGTATACTTGGTACTTCGTGGACGTTTGAACTTAGTGTTTTAACAATTGAAATTTTGTTATTTGGAAAATTCATTCATTGGGAATACTGAATACATTCTTGCAGAAGCACCCAACGTTCACTGTTCTGTAGCTTCACCTTCTGAATTACTCCTAGTTTCACTACTACTAGCTATTAGCACTACAATACTAGTGTTAATACATTGTAAATCCAGTACTAGATGACTCACACGTGGAGCATAAGACTTGACATACTCTAAATGCAACGGAGCGACACTCCAAGCTCCTCCTTTCAACTTTTCTAGTAATTCCTGGATACTTTTCACGGTATTACAGACCCATGTTCTCCACTCGGGGTGTCTGTAGCTAATTCTATGAGCTGCATCGGGTTCCACGACTAGAGATGGTTTGCTCAAATTGTCAACATTAGCATGAATGTGTAAAACGCCTCCTGAGCGTTTGAGAGTTTTGCAAGCTACTGGCCAGCCAGTTTCACTACTGGGCAACAAGCCCAAGTTCACTCGGTCAGCCACATTCTCCAACCCAAGCTAGAAGAGGAGTAAAATGTGGTTTATACTAAAAACCAAAGAATAGACGAGTTTTACTTGTCGATTATCGCCCTCATGGATTGTACACCGATTATCTACCCCATTTTGTTTTAGATTGTGCGTTAGAGCTATTACCGAGGCCGGATTCCACTCACAAGCATGTACCCAGTCAGCTTGGGCATGTACCAAGTACGGCAATGTGAAATACCCAATGCCGGCATATAAATCGAGGACAGTTTCCCCTTTACAGTCCATTTGGGCGATTCTAAGTTTCTCTGTAATGTTCCCAGCCGAGAACATGCATCGAGTTAGGTCCCAACTGTACCTAAAAGTACATAAAAAGAGACGGGTTTTACTTGTTAGCAGAATATTTTATAGCTTTCCTTTAACGTATACTTAATATGGTTATCGACGTGAGTTACCCAACCATCCTTCCCCTTGAGTAACTCGACTTGGGGCGTTCGGAAACCATCCGACTGAATGACACGTCTTTTCGCTAACCGTTCGGCTCGCAAAACTTGGCAAACCACAGCATAAGTTTTATCACCTGCGTACTACAATTATGAAAGCTTATGTTCCATCGTTTACTGCTTTTTGTTTTCCCTCGTTAAGCTACGATATTGTACCTAAAAGTGCCCATGTAGGATCGACAAAGGCGCGATCGCCCAACAAGATCAAATCGCCGTGTCTTTCCCATTTGGTTGGGATTTCCCGTTGCAGAGATTCTATTTGTTCATTAGGCAAGGAAAGATCTTTTAGAAGAAGCGTAAGTTGTTCTTTTAATTCGTCAGAGGGATTGGGCTTCCTTCGAGGCCGCGTTGGCCGTGTTCTGGTTTGGCTCAACAATGAATCTTCCATCTCCATGATGGCGCTTCGCATGGATTTCTACAAGAATACGTTATTAAAAGGCCGAAGAAGAATGAAAATTTATACTTTTGACTTAAAATTACTCTTGAACTCTTTATTTGAATCCCAAATTAGTAGAAAAGAAAGTTCCAACGTTCCAAATAAGTCTATTTTATTATTATTGAAACGCTTGGTAATAAGCGCCATCTATAAAGTAGTTTCTACTACTTCCTGTAAGTAGCTCCTTAGATCATTTACGTTATAAATGGAAACAAATTTTTATAACGATATGCTTAAATCTCCATTTTGGATAACCACGTTTTAAGACTCACAAAACTAGTACTGTAATATTACATAAAAGTACGTTACTACCGCACCACTGCAAAGAAAAAATTAAAAAAATTCGGAACGGATTAACCAAAAAAATAAATTCAAATGTTAATAGAGCTATAAAATTTCCTATTCTTTTGTCAAATAGGTTTCTACGAATTAGCTTAAAACTTTAAGGGAATTGTGTGGAATGCAATATTCTTGCAAAGATTCAAAAAGCGCGCCTAGATTTGCCCACAAACATGGCGGCTCTCACTGTCCATTCAGGCATATGATCTAAAAGATGCCACTGCTGTCGTTTATAGTACACCCGCCTAATCGACCAATCTCCTCCTTATTCGTAGTTTACCGCCCTTTTATCCATGCCATGGCCCCTCCTTTATGTTTACTACGCGTTTTTGTGTGTCTAAGTTCATGTGGAAGTTTCATTTAGTAATAAATAAAATGCAATAATTGTGATTCTTGGTGATTTTCGTAAAATGGAGCCTGTAGCCAGACCAAGAACTTGAACGTAATCGTAAAGTAAAGCCAAATAAACAAAAGGATATAAACAATGAAACATAAACAACTCAATGAAAAATGCCAATAAGCTTGAGTTAATTAAAAAATGCTTAATGTGAGATGAGAGGGTGAAATCTCCACAAAAATGAGTTTCAAATTAGGATTTTTAACCATCCCTGGGCTTCCCCGTCGACCTCATTTGTTTACCGCAGTTTTAAGCCTCATTTGGTGTTTCAATTTAAGCATCCTTGGTAGTTTACCACATGCAGATTCATCCCTTAACTCAGCCTCTGAGTTAAACGACCTTTTCGCCTCGGGTAAGTCTTAGTTAATTTCAATCCTTGTATGTTGAAATCACAGTTACTTGATATTCAGTCTCAATTCTCAATGTTCGAAACTTCTAAAACAAACTAGTTTGTCACACATTTTTTTTTTATTTTTCCAACCAGGCCATTTTTATCAAAACACTGTCTTAATCAAGTGTATTTAAGGTAATTCATTGCATTCATTTGAACCCCCGGCATCTTCTAGTTAAACATTGAAATGCGTTACAATCTATAAGTATACAAAAATTAGAGAGAAATTCACGAATAAATTCAGTAGTAAATCACATAATGCGTAGGTATTAAATATAATTAAATTTAAGTAAATATACCGTACTCTAGTAGTAAAAGTCTAGTAAATGGCGTATTTTAGTTACGTTCGATACGTTTGGAGTGCATTTACTGCGTTGAGAATCAATCCCGGACCGCGGATCGGAAAGAGGTTTCCCTCTCTTCTCCGTCACTGCCAACGGATAGTGGAAGTCGAATCTTGGTGTGTGTGTCGCTTGCAGTTAGGCCATTCGTTTAGGAGATTTTTCCCCGGCTGTCGATCCCAGAGAGACGATGGCATTAAAACGTTCCGGCTGGTTGAACTCGTTCGGAAAAGCACTTCCTTAACTTGATCACATGTCTTATTTAAGCCTTACGAGGACAAAAGTAGATTTTTTTTTCTGGCGTCCAAGTCTCTTTCTTGCTCATTAGCCAGGTTGCGTTCTTCTCAAGCCCTAAGAACCTTAGCTTCCCTCTTCCTACGAATGAACGATTCGTGCAAGCTTTGGGCCCTACCAAGAATCGCGTGGACTTTCATCCATTTCTGCGTCTGGGGCTTGGGTCTTGGACTTGTCGTTCGCGAGGTATAAAAGGCTTATAAACCATGGTTAAAAGAAAAAGAGGAGAATAGAATAGAACAACGCAACCATGTCATTTGTCCTGGTTCCCTTTAGGCAAGCCTTGAGGGATAAGGAATCGTCGTCTTTCATTGGAGTATAATTAATTATCTATTTTCTCTCCCTCTTTCCCTACGATCTACGATCAGATAGTCTTAAAAGCTTTTCTTTTATCTTCTCCTGTCGCCAACGGTTTATTTCTTTCGTTCAGTTTACTTTGACGGCTATATTATGCTGTGTGATTTGAAACGTGTTTTTTTCTTCTTTTTTTTTGAAAAATAGTATCCCGTTTCCTTTCGCAATCAATGCGTCAGTGCAGTGGACATGAACAAGTTCCTTTTTTTCACTTTATGGCGTTTGCCCGTTTGGGACTCAAACTCGGGATATCTCGGCCAAAAGCGCCCGATCCGTATTATAATCTGTCACGCTTTTTCGTCTTAAAAATAAAAAAATGAGGAAAAGTATGACGGCAAACGCCATGTGAAAAGCCGGTAATCCATATGTGAAAGGAGTCAAACAAAAAGGGGTTCTCATTTCTTGTCCATTTGCGATATTAGAGCGAGAGGAAGAGAGAAAAAGAAAAACAGAGGAAAAATAGAGAAATGAGAAGAAAAAGTTCCCTTTGAGACTTCACAACGCTGAAAGCATACCAGGCATGGTATTGTTGACGGATATGTGCACCATACACGTTCCATTAAAATATTCGCGGAAGATTAACCACCGCTGCGAAGAAAACAACCAAAATAAACCTATTCAAGCTTAGCCACGCCTCCACGCAAGGAGTCCGCTTCTTTTACCTACGTGCTATGGATCATAGCAGTTCAATAACTTAAAGAGCAATAGCCAACGACATAGCATATTGATATTTTGATGGATTCTTATTGTACACATTATTGTAAGAACGGGAAAATTTGTTTCAAGTTTTTCTGACTAGCTGTTCCCGAGTTATGGGCTTGCGAAGTTTTTTGCATTTTCCCGCCACGGGAGCCGTGACGTTGATAGTGGAGGCGCGGCCTAGGAGCGCTTTGTTATTCACTGGCACTGTTAGACTTCTTCTGTGCTTCCTAAGTTTTAGTGAAAAAATGGCAAGTAAGCTGNCCATCAGAGTCGAATACTAAAAGTTCTGGTAACCAGTGTGCTGCTAACGGTTGTAAAAACTATGTTACTGCTGGTGTAGGGATGTATAAATTCCCAAAAGATGCAAAAAGAAGACGGCAATGGGTTTTGCAAGTACAGTAATCAAACTATTGATCGTCTTATGGACTTTCCGTATTGACCAATGACAGTGCTTATCCGTCGTTTTGACCAATCCTGTCGTTTCTAGACCACTACTACGCTTACGCAGGGTT